>JAOTRH010104444.1:0-15710 GCA_034768845.1 Heliamphora exappendiculata
AAGGATGGCGTTTTGATGTTCCAACAACATTATGTTTTGGCACGCCTTAGGATCACTTTAGTATTATTTTAATGATTTAATTTATTTATTTTATTATTTTTATTTTATGGATTATTTATATAAGAAAATCAACTAACCATATATATACTCACACTAGTTGTGAGACCCCGACCCGATTCATTTCTGAATGATTAAGTGTTTGAGTTATCTCGGAACCTCCGGAATGTTTTAAGTGCACCCTTGGCGCATGTTCGGGTTCTGTTGAGGCTTGTTTGATTTGGCTAAAGGCTGAAATTTTAATTTTTACACAGAAAAATGAACTGCCCAGCAGTTCGGTCGACTGAGGGGCTTGGCCCAGTTGACTGAACTGAGCTTTTTAAGTTCGGTCGACTGGACATGGAGGTTCGATCGACTGAACCTTGTCAGCTAGGCTTTTTGGCATTTCCAGTAGCGTCATTCAGTCGACTGAATTGGGGGTTCAGTCGACTGAACAGTGAATTTTTGGCCTTCCTTATAAATATCCAGCCGTGGAGATTTTTTGGGATATTTTGCTCTCCAGATCTGATTTCTCTCTCCCATTTTTCTTCCTTCTCTCTAGATTTTGAGGGCCCGGGGCTTGGCATTCTGCGAATGGACTGTGGATTCATGCTGTTGGTGCCGGGGGCTTCGCATATATCCGGACAGATTTTAGTTTCGTCGAGGCTCGATTTTTTAGGCTTTCTTATTTTGACTCGCCGAGGTAGGATTCTAGACCCTGCTGCTGTATTAGGGTGTTATATGTAATTGTATGCTTTTTCACTAATAGAAAATGTATGAAATGTCATATCTATGTTTAAACCTTGATTTTTCGGGTAAAAAGTATATTTTTCGCTTTTCTTGGTTCAGTACATCATATGACATGTGATTTTATGATTTTCAAACGGTGTTTTTTGTTGGAAAATGGAGGATTTTGATAGAATTCTCAATATTTTATATTTTGGAGGTTTAGAGCTCGCCTTTGGGGTTGAGTCTCAGGTTTTGAAACGTCTTATTGAAAACGGGATAAAACATTTTGAAAATGCTTTGTGTGATCTCCTTGTTGAATGATGGATCTAAATACATGTATAATGTATTTTGGGAGAAAAGGTTTTGTAGTTAACCTACAGTTCTGTTTTTAGAAGATTATCTAGATGTACCAGAATGACATGTATTTGGCACGAGTTATCCTTGGTGTAAGTCCGAAAACGTGCACAACGTAGGTACTCAGGTCCTTCGGGTTAGTCCTCGTAAACTGAGACGGATGGATGCTCAGCTCCATCGGGGTCATAACCTATAAATTGAGTGGTTACGCTCATGGTACTTCGTATAGAACTTGCATTTATCTAACCGGTCCCATGAGGTATGAAGATTAGATAAAGGGGCAGGAATCTATAGTTGCTACCTCTGTCCCCTTGTGATTGAGTCGGTACATAGGATTATATTCTTCTTTTCCGCGATAGAACATTCTGCGAGGGAAATGATGTTTTGATTACTGTTTTATCTCTTCTCCTCGGCGGTGTGGCCTAAGTGCAGCTTACTATTTTATTACAGCTTACTGTTTTATGTTTCCTCGGTGTGTGATCCAAGTGGAAAAGTAATGTTTTGGTTTACCTGCATTATTTGCAAATTCATGGGTTTAAGGATGGAAACATAGTTTTATGATAAAAAAAAAACTATTTTGGAGGCTTGTGTTGGCCTGATGGGAAAACTTATGGGTTTTTGGATGAAAAACTATTTTGGGTTTGTGGTTGAGTTCACTCCCACTATGTGATTGCATATTTCTTGCTTTACAGTTTTATTACCTGTTTCTATTGAGCTTCGGTTCACGGATGGGATTTTCTGTACAAAATCTTTTTCAGGTGAGGACATGGAGGATGATCTCAAGTAGATCTTGTGGTGCCCGTGATATCGGATGACAGAAGACCTTTGGTAGTTTTTCTTTTGGTATGCCTGGTCCTGAAGGCAGGTTTTGTATGCCATACGGCGATATACGTATGCTTGTTTTACATGATGTTTTCTGTTCATGAGAGATGCATTTTGGGTTTTCATTTGATTTCAACAGATGGATTTGAATATATAAAAACCTATTTTCTTAAAACTAGTGTTTGGTGGTTTTTCACATGACCTTGGATTTTTGGGCGTGATAAATTGGTATCAGAGCTTTGGGTTCGAATACCTATGAGCCGTGGAAAGAGGGTGTGTTACGTTGTGAGGATGTGTGTGTGCTTGGTTGGTTGTGTTTGGAGTATGTTGTGTATACGTGAGTATGGAGATTGGACCTTAGGATTGATCAGTCTCGTGTTTGGATTGACAGACTTGGGGGCCAAGTTAAAAATGCGTTTTATGGATGCGATTTTTAGCAGGGAATCTGAGTAGGTTACCCAAAGTGACGCGTCATTCTTGTCGGTTCTCCTCGGTATTAGTGTTGTGTCTGCATGATCGTTGTGACTATGTGTTAGCATGATTATGTGGTATGTGGTAGAAGTGACATGATAGATCGATCATAGGTTGTCGTGTTTCATGCTTTCTTTGTATACGACCTGTACACCCTTAGAGGCGACGAGACTGTGGTTTGGGTCTTGGTTATATGACTCGGTTTCTATCAGTTGCAGAAGTAGGGTTATGGGTTGAGCGTCAATCGCTCGATATGTTGTGGAACTTATTAGTGAGTTGGGATTAGCCGTGCGAGGTTGGCCTCGGTTTATATCTGTTAGGTGTAAGTACGAGCAGTGTTTGTTCGGGTGCAGATGGAGCCTAGTTGGTGGCTTGGTCATTGTAGCTGGCTCCCCTTGAGAGTAGGCTAGTGGATGACGGAGTTGTGTTATGGTTGACCTTATGAGTCGAGGTGATGGGGTGTCGGAGACCCTAGAAAATCAGTCGATGTGATTGGATTAGGGATAGTGATAATCCCTTCAGAGGCTTGGTATACGTGGTTCTGGCTGTGTGATGGATTAGATAAGTCGTGAGTCATGCTATGTCTTGACCCGCGTACTCGGATGGGGTATAGACGGGAACATGGTAGATGGGAGCATAAAAATCCTTGGCCGAGCGTATGTTGAGATGGAAGAACGTGTAGTTCTAGAGATATTCCCTGGTAGTCAGGATATCGATGGTGGTTAGCAGGATGTTGTTGGTAGTCTGAGTAGTCTGATGACCTTAGACGTTGTTTACCTTTTGAGGTTTGAAAATTGAGTTCTGAGTGAGTGAGCTCAAGGATATGCGAACGAGTATGAATTGCAGATATGCTGGGAAGAGCACGGGTTATGGCTGTATGAGAATGTATAAGGGTTCCTGCGACGAGTATCAATTCTATGAGATTCCCACTGGAATGCATGTAAGTGGTTTGGTCGATATCCTAGTGATTAGGAGATCGCATTTGGGAACCGTGCGAGGTTCATTTGGTTAGTTTAGTGCTGAGATGACGCATTCTGGGTATGAGATGTCTGGGAGTTATTTGTGTTCCACCTTAGGTTCAGAGATGGGTATGTTGTTCACCCATGAGAACGAAGTGTGGAGTGATTAGGTTCAACAGTATACCGTGTGGTTTGGCTGGCATGAGGTGATAGATGAGAAATCGTGGGATACGATACTTGTTATCGATGTGTGCTTTGAGAGCAAAAGTGTGGAAGGTGTCTGCATAGTTGTGGGAGTTATTAATAACTCGAAATGAAAGGTCTCAGAATTGGGTTCCTTTTGTTTGATGCTGTGCCTTGGACAGTGAGCTCGAGGCTGTGACGTGATTGTGGTTTGCCTGGCAGGAGTTAGGTGAGTAAGCGCAACCTTATGAAGAGAGGTTTTGAGCGCCGTAGGATGTGTGGTACCAGGTGCGCGGATTGATGATGTTCATATGCGTGCCTAAGGTTTGAGTATTAAGAGTTTGGTGTAGCGGATGGTCTGAGTACCATGATCAGAGTTGACAGCAGCTGTGTAACTGTAGTCGATGTGGACTCGAGGTAGGACTTGCAGAGTTCTTAGAGGCTAAGTGTTGATGAGTATTGGCAATACGCTGAGGTTGGGTTGTGATTTCTCATTGGCCCTTTTTCTTTGCTTTGGATGGAAGGAGAGAGAGAGAGTTTTCTTATGGACGACTGTCTGGTGCGAGTTGTTTCATCTTGGTTGGATGGAGATGCCAGGTTCTTGGTTGGTTCAGGTTTAGTTGTGTTCTGAGACTATGAAATCTCAGCAGAACGGTACTAGCGTTGTGACTCGTGTTATGACTCGTGTTGGGACTTGGGTTGTGACTCGTGTTGTAACTCCTGTTATGACTTGTGTTGTGACTCATGTTATGAATCGTGTTGTGACTCGTGTTGCGACTCGGGTAGTGATCCATGTTGTGACCTTGTTCTGACTCAGGAACTTGTATCGCTGTGATTGGGTGATGGTTGGACTAACCTTTGTGGTTTGAATGGATGGTTGAACCATTTGGATTGTGATCCATGTGAGGTTCGGGTGGTAGACAGAAGTGCTTGTGATGATTCTTGTCGACAAGGGAGTCGGTGTCGAGACATAAAGTTCTTTTGCAGTGATCAGTTGAGGATCCACGACCGTTGTGTGGGTATGGTTGTGCTTCTAGCTCATGGCAGAGCGAGAATTTTGTCAGAGCAGTGCGGTTTCTGATATGCGTGTGGTGGGTTTCTGGTAGACTTTTGTGAGTCTTGCCTTTTGTTTTGTTTGAGGACTTGGAACTACTTAGAGTTCTTCGAGTCAAGGAGTGGTTGTCGACTGTGGTAAGTGTTGTGCTTTGGCATAACGGTTGTTTGTGTGGATGGTGATCCCAAGAGTATGACGGTGGAGAAGCCTTGGTTGGCGTGGCCCGTTCGGACCGACGCGATTGTTTGGTTGGAAACGGAAGGGTCGTGTGCGTTCTGGATGTAAGGATATGGCTGAGTGTAAGATGTAAGTCTTGGTTGGTTACCCGACGGACGAGTCTGGGGATTTAAAGGGTTGATGTATGTGTTCTGCGTTGGAGATGATGCTAGATGTCAGTCGACCTGTTCGCCTTGACGAATTATGAGAATCACGTTTGACGTGTCAGACGATAGAGATCGTGTTTGATCTGAGGTTGGTTCGTAGCCTTAGTATTAGTGATCTGATGACGAGACGTTGAGATGTGCAGTAATGTGCAGTAACGTGTTGCTGCACGGGAGTTATGAGTTGGTTGATATAGGTTGTTGGATACCCTATGAGATATTCTGTTGATGTGACGTGTTTGATCAGGTGACTCATTGGAGTCAGGTGCTTTGTGGCTGTGATGCCGGACTGATTTTTGGTTGTGTGGGACCTTGTCTAGGACATTGGTGTACCACCTGATCTTTCTCCCGGGTGAGAATAGTAGTTTGTGATCAAAGATCAGATTGGGAATGACGGTTTGAGGGTTTGCTGAGATGTGTTCTTGATGTCCAGTGAGTAGCTGAGCTCCTCTCTGGAGTCACGTGGTTGTGCTGTTGCTCGTAGATCGGTATCATGACAGCTTCAGTGATTGGGATGTTGGCATCGACAGGGTGATGATGTGGTAATAGTTAGAACTCGAGTTGAGTTGTGCGTGGAGCATGTGGTTTCATGCTACCGATGTCAAGGCTCGACGTCGTGTGTTTATACTTGTGGAGATGATCCTTGGTGTACATGGTAAGATTTGATTGAGCCAGTTTGTGGCAATGGGAACAAAGTGGTGGTCTCTATGTTTTGGAATAAAGAGTGTTTAGGACCAGGTTCCATGACGGATTGGTCTTGTGTGATGTGTTTATCGCCAGAGTGGTTTGAGTGTAGCGAGAGTCAGGTTTTGACGATTGGCGATGTGAGCTGGATTTTGATCCGGTGTTTCAGGGAAATTTCCTGGATGACAGTGATTTCAGTGGGACTTGCTTGTGTGCGCAGTTTGTGTGGGTTCGATTCTTCACGCCGTGTTTGCCTTGTGTGACGACGATTGTGTATTAGTTTTGTGACGATGCCTTTTATTTTTGCAGTTTCAGTTGCGGCGGCACGTCTGCTATTGTACAGTGTTGTCGGGGCATTTCTGTCGTGACGCATTATTGCTGGGTTTGCATCTGAGATTGTTGATGGTTGATGGGTTGGTGTTTGGTTTGAGTTTTAGTGTTGAATTTTGGGGACGAAATTCCTTTAAGAGAGGAAGTGTTGTGAGACCCCGACCCGATTTATTTTTGAATGATTAAGTGTTCGAGTTATCTCGAAACCTCCGGAATGTTTTAAGTGCACCCTTGGCGCGTGATCGGGTTCCGTTGAGGCTTGTTTGATTTGGCTAAAGGTTGAGAAATTAGTTTTTACACAGAAAAATGCACTACCCAGTAGTTCGGTCGATTGAGGGGCTTGGCCCAGTCGCCTGAACCGAGCTTTTTGAGTTCGATCGACTGGACATGGAGGTTTGGTCGACTGAACCTTGTCGGCTAGGCTTTTTGGTATTTCCAGTAGCGTCATTCAGTCGATTGAACTAGGGGTTCAATCGACTGAACAGTGGATTTTTGGCGTTCTTTATAAATATCCAGCCATGGAGATATTTTGGGATATTTTGCTCTCCAGATCTAATTTCTCTCTCCCATTTGTCTACTTTCTCTCTAGATTTTGAGGGCCCAGGGCTTGGTATTCTGCGAACAAACTGCGGATTCATTATGTTGGTGCCGGGGGCTTCACATATATCTAGATAGATTTCAGTTTTGTCGAGGTTCAATTTTCGAGGTTTTGAGTTTTGACTCGTCGAAGTAGGATTCTAGACCCTGCTGTTGTATTAGGGTGTTATATGTAATTGTATACTTTTTCACTGATAGAAAATGCATGAAATGTCATATTTATGTTTAAATCTTAGTTTTTTTTGGATAAAAAGCATATTTTCTGCTTTTCTTAGTTTAATACATCATATGACATGTGATTTTATGCTTTTGAAATGGTGTTCTTGAAAACAGTGATTTTTGTTAAAAAAACAGAGAATTTTGATAGAAATCTCAACATTTTATGTTTTGGAGGTTTGGAGCTCGCCTTCGGGGTTGAGTCTCAGGTTTTGAAACGTCTTGTTGAAAATGGGATAAAATATTTTGAAAATGCTTTGTGTGATCTCCTCGTTGAAGGTTAGATCTAAATACATGTATAATGTATTTTGGGGAAAAGGTTTTGTAGTTGAGCTACAGTTCTGTTTTTAGAAAATTATCTAGATGTACCGGAATGAGGTGTATTTGGCACGAGTTGCCCTCGGTGTAAGTCCAAAAATGTGCGCAGCGTTGGTACTCAGGTCCTTCGGGTTAGTCCCCGTAAACTGAGACGGATGGGTGCTCAGCTCCCTCGAGGTCATAACTCGTAAATTGAGTGGTTACGTTCATGGTGCTTCGTATAGAACTTGCATTTATCTAACCGGTCCTATGATGTATGAGGATTAGATAAAGGGGCAGAAATCTGTAGTTGCTACTGTCCTCTTGTGATTGAGTCGGTACATAGGATTATATTTCCTTCTTTTCTGCGATGGTATATTCCGCGAGGAAAACGATATTTTGATTAATGTTTTACCTCTTCTCCTCGGCGGTGTGACCTGAGTGGAGCTTACTATTTTATTACAGCTTACTATTTTATCTTTCCTCGGTATGTGATCCGAGTGGGAAAGTTATGTTTTGGTTTACTTGCATTATTTGTAAATTCATGGGTTTAAGGACGAAAACTGGGTTTTATGATAATAAAACTATTTTGGAGGCTTGTGTTGGCCTGATGGGAAAACTTGTGAGTTTTTTGATGTAAAACTATTTTGGGTTTGTGGTTGAGTTCACTCATACCATGTGATTGTATATTTCTTGCTTTACAGGTTTATTGTCTGTTTCTATTGGGCTTCGGCTCATGGGTGGAATTTTCTGTACAAAACCTTTTTTAGGTGAAAACATGGAGGATGATCTCGAGTAGATCTTGTGGTGCCCGTGATATCGGATGATAGAAGACCTTTGGTAGTTTTCCTTTTTGGTATGCCTGGTCTTGAAGGCATATTTTGTATACCATACAGCGATATGCGTATGCATGTTTTATAGGATGTTTTGTGTTTATGAAAGATATATTTTAGGTTTTCATTTGATTTCAACATGTGAATTTGAACATATGAAAACCTATTTTCTTAAAACTGATGTTTGGTGATTTTTTACGTAACCCTGAATTTCTGGGCGTGACACTAGTATTTTTATCCATGCTTGGGTAAAATTAATTATTATATAAAAATACTAAAAAAGAGCTCACATAATAAAATTAATTATAAAAATAAAATGTGTTAACTACGACCTATGAGAATTCAAAAATAAAGGAAATTTTTTTAAAAAAGAATAATAAAGAGAGAAAAGAGTTGGTGGTTTTGGAACTGCTATAAATTTTTAAATTTTAGTTATGTAATTACCTAATGAATCTTAAAATTAAAACTATTATAAAGATAATTTTTAAACAAAAATTATAATTGACTTTAAAAGACCAAAATAAGATAATTCCTTTTAATAATCTATACTATCTATACTATTATATAAAACGCATGTGAATTTTCTATGAACACTAAAGTCAATCCCACTCACACTTTTGTAATTTCAAAATTACCCCCTAAATTGTATTTTCAATGTTATTCTCTTGATATAACTATTCATTCAGTAACTACAAGAGTATTAAAGTAACAATGGATTTCACATAATTACAATTTTTTCTCAAATTATTTTTTATTTATTTCAAACTTACTTTTAAATATTATATTTAATTTAAGTTTTTAATTTAATATTTTTTAATAAATTAAATATTACACATAGAAAGTATTCCACGAATGCTAAAAGTATAAATATCTCAATTTAAAATTTGAATATTGAGTTTTGATAACTTCTATTAGTAGATAGCCGATTAAATATTTTATAAATACTTTTTAATCCAAAATTTTAGAAAATTATGATTTAAATTTTGGAGCTTTGAGGATGCTTCTCACAAAAATCTCATTTTCATTAATATATAGATGTAGATATAGATATAGATAGCATAAATAGAATTTTTTAAAATAATGAATAGAGTTTAATGAAAAGAATAATATTAGAATAATAAATATTGAATACATTTAGTGAAAATTAAATATGAAAAAGGATAAAGAAGTAAACTAATCCCATAAATCATGGAATGAATTATCTAATAGGATCTTTTTAAAATATATTTAGTGAGAAATTAAAAATAAAGAAGGATATGAAGTAAAGTAATCCCATAAATCATGGGAGGAATTATCTAATAGGATTTTTTAAAAATATTTTTTAAATATCTTGTTAATTTTAAAAATAAAAAATCTAATATTCTAATTTTTTAAGAATTGACATGTGGCGCGCTCTAAGAGCTCTCTTGGTAAAAATCCTCTTTTGTTTAATATATATATATAGATATAGATATATATAAATTTAAAATTCTAAAATTTTTTTGGTGAGTGGTAATTTAGGAAAAGTGAAAATTTAGCACATATTAAAATTAATTAGAGAAAATTTGTCACGCAAAAAGCCTACGAACAACCATTATACCGCCCAACATAAACGGATGAAAACTATAAAGCCCAAACGAGACTAAAACCTTTGTAAAAACTAGCTGTGTAATTTGGGCCCGACGGGCTCCCGCCAAATCTTCAGGCCGAGCTTTTTTGTCTGGGGGTCGGCCCAGGCCATAGGTGTAAAGGGCTCGGGTTTTGACTACGGGCTCGGGCCTCGGGACTGGGCTTTTGGACGGGCTTGGACGGGCTTGCTTATATATATATATATAGAGAGAGAGAGAGACACACACACACACACACACATACACACACACAGAGGCGGTGAAGGGGGTCACCGGTGGTGGCAGTGACGTTGCCACTAGCCGGCGGTGGTGGCTGCGGCAGCTTGCGATTTGAGTTGGAGGCGTGGTATATATATATGGACAGAGAGAGACCGGAGACGAAATAGAGAGATGGAGGGGCGGCGTCGCAGTGGGTGGAGCGGCGTCGGCGGGAGATGGCGCTGAGGTTGGCGTTGCCGGTGGTGGTGCATCGACGCCGGTGAAGGAGCAACGGTGAGAACCAGGAGGGGGGTTGGAGCGGCGGCGGCGTATGTTTCAATTTTTTCTTTCTCCTTTTCTTTCTCTTTTTCTTCTTTTTTTTTCCTCTCTTTTTCTTTCTTAACCCTAAAGGATAACCCACACCTGAGGCTAAGGGTGGGCTTTTGGGAGGGCAGGCCTCGAGCCGAGCTGGGCCAGGTCACGGGCTTGGGGGTGTGGCCCAGGCTTGGCCCATGAATAGTATGGGCCGGCCCGGGCCGGGCCAGCACAGTAATGAGCTTCGAGCCCCCGTCAGGCCTCGAGCCATTTTTACACCCCTAGTAAAAATGTACTACCAAGAATTTGTTTGATTTAAAATAGTAGCTCAAGAGACTACGGTTACAAGCCAAACCTTTAAAACAAGACATACGTTTAAGGTAAGAAAATATTTTTAAAATGTGTGTAAACCGTTCTAAAATTTCCCTCAAGCACAAGAGTTTAGAATGAAGCATAAAATATTTGGAAATCTTTTTTTGTAAACCATGACACAACAAACCCATGATTTTTCTCAAAAGCATAAAACATGTATACATCGGCTCACGGTCATAAGAAATACATATGCTTTACAACATGTTACGTCAAAATATGAAACATATACAAAAGGTATAAACTATCTAACACGACAAAATATTAGTCTTGTCATCAAACACCTCCAGGTACCTTAAGATCAACCCACACGACCACGTTCACCTGAAAAAGATTTTAACAAATCCCACTATGTGAGTCAAAACCCAATAGAAATAGACTATAAAGCCATAAAACAGATTACGCATTCACATAGCATAAATTTGACTCAATAACATAAGACTCAAAAGATTTTCTATCTTGAAAACCACCAGTTTTTCAGCAGGCTAACACAAGCCTCAAAACAATTTTACTTCGTCAAACTCCACATTTTTTCATCAGACTTGCATAAGCCTCAAAAATGATTTTTCATTCTCAAAACCAAGTATTTCAACAACGCAGACAACGTTTTACAGTTAAGGAAAAACTACAAGTAAAACGTTGTTTTCCACTTAGAACACAGCTGAGAAAACACGCACACGCGCACACACGCACCCGTGATCAACACATCCGCGTGATACAACCAACTCATGGTTTAAAACGTAGGCACTCCTACCGGACGGGCATATAGACCCCGTCACATTACTACCACCTAGCCGCACGAGGCCCGTGAAGTAACTAGACGCTTTATACTTTCGACACGACCTGCTTCCTTTCCCGGTTCACTAGTTAGCAGGTAGAGACACCTAATTCTATGTAGTTTTTTTTATCTTTCACTTCAGAGAAATTCGTGCCCAAACTTGTTAGACCCGAAGATCTCTGCTCGATCCTTTTTCATTTTCACATTCAAAATATAGCCGCGTGAGTCCAACCCAAACGGTTCCTCTCACCAAACCCACACAATACTGCGAGTCCAACTCCAAAGGTTTCTCTCGCCTCAACATGTACTAAACCACAACATGTACTAAATCACAACATGTACTAAACCAAGAAAAGCGTAAAACATGTTTTTTACCCAAACAAAACATGGTTTATACGTAAAACACAACATTTAAAATATTTTTAACTGGTGAAAATGTATATAACTGCACGTAGCACCCTTTGAAGACAACATAATCTAGGATCCTACCTCGTTGAGCTAAAAGCCCGACGCCTCGAAAATTGAACCTCGACGAAATAGGATTATGTCCGAAATAGGATTATGTCCGAAATAGATGCAAAGCCCCCGGCACCAATAGCAAAGATCCACTGTCAAATCGCTGAAAATCGAGCCCCGAGCCCATCAAAATCTAGATAAAAGGCAAAGAGAAAACCAGATCTGAAAATAAATATCTCAAAATATCTCCCAAACACTTATATTTATAAGCCATGCCCAAAATATCTCAGGTCAGTCGACTGAAGCCTCTAGGTTAGTCGACTGAACCCTTCACCGACTCAATTCAATCGACTGGATTTCCACCCTCAGTCGACTAGATTGCTACTGGAATCACAAAAATTCTCCACCGCCTCAAACCAGTCGACTGACTCACCCAGTCCAGTCGACAAGATGCACACACTGCTGCTCAGTCTGTCAATTGGATTACCCAGTCCATCCGACTGAACCAACACTAGAATTTTCTCAAATTGATTTCTGCTACAGAACAGATTTTATAGCCCCGAACAAGTCCAAACATGCCTCTAACACGTCCCCAGGTCAAGAATTACTCCAACTCCATCAACACTTCAATCATTTCAAAAATGAAATAGGTCGGGGTCTCACAAAATTGGTGAATTAGATTTAGTTAGAATTTTCTACCAAATGACTGATTTTCTAATTTTCTACCAGATTAGGATTAGATCTAGTTAGATTAAAATATATCTTAATTTTTCTAGATTAAGATTAGATTCAATTAGATTAGGATATATCTTATTTTTTTTATTATCAGATGAATATTCTATTAACCAATTAGTAATTTTGTAAACATTTTTTAATTTAAAATTTATAAAAAAAATTTAAGCTCTCAAAATGCGCGGCACGTGGCGTTCTAAGAGCCCTCTTGGTAAAAATCCCATTTTGTTTAATATATATACATAAATTTAGAATTCTACAGAAATTTTGGGGAGTGGTAATTTAGGATAAGTGAAAATTTAGAATATATTAGGATTGGTTAAAGAAAATCGGTGAACTAGATTTTTTATCAAATGACTGAATTTTTAATTTTCTACTAGATTATGATTAGATCAAGTTAAATTAGGATGTATCTTAATTTGATGAATATTCTATTAGCCAATTAATTATTTTGTGAGGAGTTTGACAGCTCAGTGAACTTAGTCTTATTGGCTCCTCACCCGGTCAGCGATTCGAATTCTCCCAACCCTTTTTTTCCTTCCCCTTTTCTTCCCTCCCCGTTGCCCCAGTGCGTTAAAAAAAATAGTCATTTTGTAAATATTTTTTAATTTAAAATTTTAGAAAAAATTTTAAGCTTACCACCTAGGGCTCTAAGAGCTCTCCTAGTGAAAATCCCATTTTGTTTAATATATATATATGTATATAGTATAAATAATTTTTAAAAAAATAATAATAGCCATGCAAATTAAAAAATGAGTTAGCAAATAGATTTTTTTATTGTATTTAAAATAATGGAAAGAGTTTAATCAGAAGAACAATATTAAAATAATAACTATTGAATAATTAGTGAGAAATTAAATATGAAGAAGGATAAAGAAGAAAACTAATCCCATAAATCATGGGATGAATTATTTAATAGGATCTTTGTAAAATATTTTTAGAGAGAAATTAAATATGAAAAAGGATAAAAAGTAAACTTGTCCCACAAATCATGGGAGGAATTATCTAATAGGATTTTTTAAAAATATTTTTTAAATATCTTGTTAATGTTAAAAATAAAGATTTTAAGATTTTAAGATTTTTGAGAATTGCCATATGGCACTCTAAAAGCCCTCCTGGTGAAACCCCCCCTTTTGTTTAATATATATATATATATATATATATATATATATAGATTCCTTTGGCAAAGAAAAAAAAACCAATGGCCATTAATTTACCAAAAATGTTTGGATCACACCAAATTTACCAAAAAAATATTTGTTTATTTTTGTCTTTTTTAATTTTTGTTTTTACATATTTTGACTATTTTTTTAAACTTTTTCGAATATTCTCAATAAGGTGTATTTACAAGTAAAAAAAATTAATTTGAAAAAAAATCCACTAAAAACTAAAACAAGCAACATAAAATTTAGCTTATATATTGACTTATTTTAACTTATTTTTATATTTTTTGATGTTTTTTTATATTTTAATTAAATTTTTTTACTTTTTAGCTTGTCTAGGGGTTAAAAAATATAATTATTTTACTAAATAATAAAAAATCTCATTAAAATTAAAAACAAAACAAATAAGAAATTATCCCAAACAGCATGAACGAGTGTATTGAATGGATCTCATATGTCTTAGTTATCCACAATTGGCTCAGTTGCTAGTTCGAAACCAAAAGGGAAAAGCGAATCATAACGTGAGTTCCCAACGTTTATTGGAAGTTGGTCGACTGTCCTGAACCAAGTCCGGGGAAGCTTCCTGGTGAATCCATAGTCTCCAAACAAGAGATCAGCCACGCCCTGGCCTTCGGTGCCTGGGAGCTACACGGCGACGAGAGCATCGATGGAGGGAAGGTAGGGTTCGATCACAAGAGGTCGATCGGAGACTAAAACGACGACGCACTTGACGCTTCCGCACACGTTGTTGATTGTGGTGAGACCAGGTTCGGGAATCGTCATGTTCATATTGTCTCTGTAGAACTCTGCATAAGGCGTCTCTCCCACGATGACGATGGCGTAGGATAAGTTTGAGGACTTGACGAAGTCGGCATCGGGATTCTCGCTATAAATTAGTTCAGTTTTGGGGTCAATCACGGTTGAAATGCCACTTAAGATGGTTGTACCTACAATTACGAAGAAAAAATATGAGCTTTAAATAATAACTTTTCTTTTGGTATTTTTTAATAAAACAAATTATGTGAAAAATATAAGATTATATAAAGTAAAAGAGTTAAAAATTAAATTTTTTATTAACTTCTTTGCAAATTAAATAGGTAATGAAAATTAATCTTTTTATATTTTTCTTTTCTTTTCTTTCATTTTTTTGCTATATACTTTCTCGTATAATTTTTTTAACAACTAAATAGAGACAAAATATTGGCCATATTTGAGATAATTATTTATTTATATATTTTATTTTATTTATTTTCTTCTTTAGCAATTTTTTTTATCATTTAGTCGAATTATTATATTTTGAACTCCTCTCACCGAGACGAGTTGAAAAAATAAAATCTTTGATTAAAATATAAAAAAAATCAAAATACAAAAAAAACAAAAAAAACTCAATAAGTCAATAAAGTAAATTTTTTATGTTGCTTATTTTTGTTTTTAATGAAATTTTGATCAAATGCCAATAAGGTAAATTTTTATGCTGCTTATTGGCTTATTTTTGATTTATTTTTGTTTTTTAATTTATTTTTATATTTTAATTAAAAAAATTTTACTTTTTAAATTTATCTCATCATGACGGTTCAAAAAAGTAAAAATAGTTAGTTAAAAGATGAAATTTTTATAAAAAGATAAAACTAAGCAAAATTATCGAGATTTAGCCTAAATATGAACAATTTATTTTCAAAGGATAAAATTTTAAATATCAGTGTATACGTATTGCATTATATTCATTAGAACGTATTAAAGTTATATTATATTCATTAACATGTATTAAAATCTTAAGGGTAAATTACACTGACCCCCCCTGAGGTTTCTGACAAAAACAGAAACCCCGTGTTGTTTCAAAAATTGCAGTAACAGTCTCTCATGTTTGATTTAAATATCAAAGAGACCCCAACCGTTAAAATTTTCGTTTAATTTAACGAAAAATCACTGTTTCATCCCAAAATCGCCCTCAAAACCACTGCCCACCTCAAAATCGCCCTCAAAACCACTGCCCACCTCAAAATCGCCCTCAAAACTACCGCCGGTCCCAAACCCAAACCCCAACCCCAACCCTAACCCGTGCGCCGTGCGCCGTGCGGACCCAAACCCACCGCCGGTCTCAAACCTAAACCTCAACCCCAACCCGTGCGACGTGCGGCGGTAGCTCT
>JAOTRH010104455.1:0-15708 GCA_034768845.1 Heliamphora exappendiculata
TAGACCCATATAAGATCGCACATTCTAATGAATCAAAACAACGAATATTAAATATACGCAAATCAATAATTATTTTAAAATTAAGAGTATAAGCACTATCATAATAATCTTGATGTGTAAATTAATTTTTATAGTCAGTATAAAATTAATTATCCCATTGTGTTCCGTTCAATACATACAAAGTATATTAGCATAGAGACTCCGAACAATATACAACGCTATTATCTATTTTTCGTAACAAAGAAAAGCCTATTAAAACTTTGTACTACAGTCGTACCGATAGTATGTCCATTTCTATATATCTAAAGTATGAACATAAAACTCATATTATGTAAGAACCTAAAATCTTATCTTCTGTGTGCAACCCATACTTTATACACCAGATTAAATACTATATAGAATAAAGGATATCTATGCATAAGATTTATTGCTCATAATGATTCTCATAAAATAGAAAATTATTTTTATTAAAATTAAATTAAATACTAAAAATATAGTTTTTAGTATACCAACCCTAACAATCTCCTACTTATACTCAAAATCATGCTGTCATACATCTAACTCCTGTGCCCTCTACATGACTATCAAAAGTCTTAACCGGTAAGCTCTTTGTAAAAGGATCTGTAAGGTTGTCTCCTGATACAATCTTAGTCACAACAACATGACACTTTTGCAAAATTTCTCGTATCAGGTGATACTTACGCTCAATGTGCTTTCCTTTCTTGTGGACCCTTGGCTCATTTGAGTTTGCAACCGATCTGCTATTGTCACTATAAAGTGTAATAGCTGACTAAACTGAAGGGACCACCTCAAGATCCACCAAGAAGTTTCTAAGCCAAATGGCCTCCTTGGCTGCTTTAGAAGCTGCCACATATTCGGTCTCCATGGTGGAATCAGTAACACAAGATTGCTTGATATTCCTCCAACTAATAGCTCCACCTTCTAAGGTAAATATATATCCTGAGATAGACTTATAAAAATCCTTGTCAAACTGGAAATCTGAGTCTGTGTACTCTAAAATTATTATAATGTCTGCCTAGTAAACCAACATATAATTCTTAGTTCTTTTTAGGTACTTGATTATATTAATTACCATAATCCAATACTCCTACCTTGGGTTAGACTGATATCTGCTAATCATGCCAACGACAAAGCAGATGTCGGATCTAATACAAAGCATAGCATATATGAGGCTTCCTACTACCGAAGCATACGGAACCGCCTTTAACTTCTCTATCTCATCAGGTGTCTTAGGATACTGATTCTTGGGTAGAGTAATTCCATACCTGAATGGGAGAAATTATTTTTTAGAATCCTGCATGCTAAAACGAACAAGGATATCATTGATATACTTTTCTTGTGATAAGCCTAACATCCTTTGTTTTTGATCTCACACAAGCTTGATCCCAAGAATGTGACTGGTTTCTCCCAAGTCCTTCATATCGAAATGCCCAAATAATAATATTTTAACCGTAGATAATGCCCCCATATCATTTTTTATGAGCAAGATATTGTTTACATAAAGTACTAAAAAAATCACACACGCTTCCATTATGCTTCTTATACACACATGACTCATCCGGACTCTGATAAAAATTATAAGACTTTATAGCTTGATCAAACCGAGTGTTCTAAGACCTCGTTACCTGCTTAAGACCATAAGTGGATCTCTTAAGCTTGCATAACATGTGCTCTTGGCCCTTTGCAATGAATCCGTCTGGTTGTATCATATAGATGTTAAAGGCAAAATTGCTAAGATTATTGTTTTTGTGAACGATTTTCGGTAAAAAAATTAACAAAACGGGCAAATGCGAAAATGGGCTCCAGATAAAAAATTTTGACGTCGAACGATCAACAATAAACCCATGCAACCAAAGTTAATTTAGAAAAATACCTTTTTGTCGATCGATTCTTCAACTACAATTTGATTTCAAGTTGACACTCCTATTAGATCTTCTACTGTATTTTTTTATGCGATTCTCGAACGTAGTGTGGACTATGATCCTCTGAGAACTCATACCGGCAGAACCCCGATATATTGAAGTCTTGAAAGACAAAAAATATGATATATGACTTATGAGATATCAAACTGGTTCAGCCTACTCGCATATATATAGAGCTACAGCAGGGACTTAGAGAGTAATTATGAGTAAGACTTCTAGTGGAACACAGATACTACGAGCAGTTTATGTAATTATGAAAAGACACAGCAATTTTTGTAATTTCCATAAAATAATGAATTACAGTTCACACCACTAAAAAATTATAATTGCATTTTGAACCAGAATCTCAAGACCTTTTTGCATTGAGCTCCTGCTATTAAATGTTTACTATTTCTACCCACGTTAAGATTTTCGATACCCACCAATTAAATTTAATTACTGACAATTTAATTTAATCGGCATCTTGATATTTCTTAAGCCCTTTCGCTTAACTTATTTGACCGCCAAATAATTAAATCCACCTGTAGGGTTTGGCCGCCCGGTCAAAACTTATAAGCATCCTTAAGGGGGTATCGTCAATCTTGATAATTCGGGATGTAAATTTCGTCAATGATTAATATTTGCCATATAAATAATACCGTTATCCAACTCACTAGGAATATAGACCTATATAAGATTGCACCTTCTAATGAATCAAAACAACGAATATTAAATGTATGCAAATCAATAATTATTTCAGGATTAAGAGGATAAGCATTATTCATAATAATCTTAGGGTGTGAATTAATTTATATAGTCAGTATAAAATTAATTACCCAAAATGTCCCATTCACTACACGTAAAATGTACTGGTATAAAGAGTCGGAACGATAAACGATACTATTATCTGTTCTCCGTAACCAAGGCAGGCTTAGTAAAACGTTGTACTGCAGTCGTACTGATGGTATGTCCATTTCTATCTAAATGGTGAACATAAAATTTATATTCTGCAAGAACCTAAAATTTGGTCTTCTGTGTGTAAATCGTACTCTACACACCAGATTAAATACTATACAGAATATCGGACATCCATGCATAACATTAAGAAATGATATACATACATTACTTATAAAGATTCTCGTAAAATAGAAAAATAATTTTATTAAAATAAAATTAAATACTAAAAACATGATTTTCGGTATACCAATCCTAACAATCTCTCACTTATACTCAAAACCATACTTCCATATATGTGACTCCAATGCCCTCTGCATGACTATCAAAAGTCTTAGCTGGTAAGCTCTTTGTAAAGGATCTGCAAGGTTCTCTCATGATGTAAGCTCTATGTCTGATTGACAATCTGAGTCTGTGTACCCCAAAGGTACTAGACTGTCCGCCCGGTAATCCAACATATAATCCTTAATATTTTTCAGATACTTGATTATATTTATTTATCGTAGTCCAATGCTCCTATTCTGGGTTAGACTGATATCTGTTAACCATGCCAACGGAAAAATAGACATTGGGTCTAGTACAAAGCATAGGCTTCCTACTACCGAAGCATAAGGAACCGCATTCATCTTCTCTATCTCATTAGGTGTTTTAGGACACTGATCTTTAGATAAAGTGGTTCCATGCCTGAAAGAGAGAAACCTTTTCTTGAAATCCTGCATGCTAAAAGGAGCAAGGATATCATCGATATACTTTGCTTGTGAAAAGCTCAACATCCTTTGTTTATGATCTCGCACAAGCTTGATCGCAAGGATGTGACCGGCTTCTCCCAAGTCCTTCATATCGAGCTGTCCAGATAACCATACTTTGACCATAGAAAATGCTCCGACATTGTTGCCGATGAGCAAGATATTATCCACATAAAGTACTAGGAAGATCACCACGCTTCCGTCGCGCTTCTTGTACACACAGGACTCATTCGGACTTTGATTAAAAGCATAAGATTTTATAGCTTGATCAAATCGAGTGTCCCAAGACCTCGATGCCTACTTAAGTCCATAAATGGATCTCTTACGCTTGCACAACATGTGCTCTTAGCCCTTTACAATGAATCCGTCGGGTTGTATCATATAGATACACTCGTCAAAACTTCCATTAAGGAAAGTTGTCTTGACGTCCATTGCCAAATTTTGTAATCAAAATGTGCGGCAATGGATAAGAGAATCTGAATAGACTTAAGCATGGCTACCGGTGAAAAGGTTTCCTCATAATCGATCCCTTCTTTCTAAGTAAACTCATTAGCAACAAGCCTGGTTTTGAAGGTTTCAACCATCACGTCTACTTCTCTCTTGCCCTTGTAGATTCACTAGCATTCAATGTGTTTGATCCCTTTGGGTGGTTCTACAAGTTTTCAGACCTGATTGGAATACATAGATTCCATCTTTGAATTCATAGTTCTTTGCCAAAAATCTACATCTGTCTTTTTGTGCTTCATTGTAATTACAGGACTCGGTATCCAGTTCTTCTGGGATCCTGTCAAAAGACTCTCCCAAGAACAAACACATATCAGGTTGATGAACAACCCTCCCACTACAACGAAGCACTACCTATGTCTGTGTACTAGCAGTAGCAGGCTATGCAGAATCTGAACCCTGTGCATCAACACCCTGTTCTTGATTTACACCAGTCCCGATAATCATCTCACTACGACGAGGTAATGGAATATCAGTGACTTATGGTTCCTCTTCCATTTTACTGGTATTTTCTCTCAGTTCTTCTAGAATAATTTTTCTATGGGCCTGTGATCCATAATATAATCATCTTCCATGAATCGGACGTTGGTGATAACAAAGAAATAGATTTCTGCCCTCGGTTTCAACTTACCTGCTTTCCCTTTCAACACATATGCTGGACACCCCCAAATTTGAATGTGCTTCAGACTAGGCTTACGTCCGTTCCACAATTCTGTCGGAGTAGAAGGTATTGACTTAGAAGGCACCAAGTCCAGAATGTAAGCTGCTGTTTCTAAAGCGAGTCCCCAAAATAAATATGGTAAACCTAAATAACTCATCATTAACCTTACCATCTCCATAAGAGTCTTATTCATTCTTTCTACTACACCATTCTACTGTGGACTGCCAGGTGCTGTCAACTGGGATGTAATCCTCTCTGATGACAAGTAGTCCTTAAAACTCGTCGAAGAGGTATTTTACACTACAGTCAGATCGTACTGATTTGATACTTTTACCCAGATGCTTTTCTGCCTCCGCCTTGAATTTTTTGAACTTCTCAAAGTATTCAGATTTACGGTGCATCAGGTAAATGTATTCATACATTGAGTAGTCATCAATAAAACTGACAAAGTACATAAAGCCAGCTCTAGCCCGAATTGTCATAGGACCACACACATCATAATGAACCAGCTCCAACGATTCTTTGGCTCTATAGCCTTTGGCCGAAAAGGGTCTTTTGGTCATCTTACCCTCTAAGCAAGATTCACAGACTCGAAGTGCCTCCACTTCCAACGAACTCAAAGGTCCATCTGCTACCAGTCCGTTTATCCTTTTTAGATTAATATAACCCAGGCATAAGTACCAACGAAACGTTTAGTTGATTAAAGAAGAAAACTTTCTCTTATATGGTAATGTAGATGTGCTATTTATTTTAGTTAGTTGTAGTGTAGGAGAGATTAGAGTAATAATATAAAAATCATCCACTAATGTACTAGAACTGATAATCTATTTATTATCCTTAATAATCACAGAGTTATTAAAATAAATCAAATATCCGTCTTTAGCCAATCTAAAAATGGAAAAGTAAGTTCCTTCTGATGGCAGGTACATAAAGATAATCTCTCAACATTAAAATTCGATCTCTACCAAAACTGAGAGTGACATCTCCTACTGCAACTGCTATTACCTTTGTAGTATTGCCCACATACAGGTAAATCTCCCCATCACTAAGTTGTCGGATTTTCTAGAACCCCGGTAATGAATTGCAGACATGATTAGTGGCTCCTGTATCTACACACCTGGTACCAGTAGATAACACCGCTAAACATATTTCCACAACCAGTGAAGAGAAATTACTGTGTTTGTTCTGCCTTATGAGAAATGCTAGACATAACTTTTTCTAGTGTCGGGTCTAGTTGTAGTGAAAACATCTGTCTTTTGGTTTTTTCACACCAGTCTGTAGCCCACTAACTACCCTGAAAAACGTGTCTCCCTATTTCTGAACATTTTTGTTCTTCATGCCATTCGGCCCTAAGAAATTTTTTTTTCTTCTGAAATAGACACATTTTTTCGTATTGAAAGAATACTATTTGTAGTTAAAGTTATATCCAATTTACATTTCCAGTCAACATAATTTGGTCCCGTTAGTTCGTTTTCTTTAAATATTAAAGCGAGTGGAGAAGTGATCCACATTAACAATTATCCAGAATTATATTGACTGGAAGTGATCCACATTAATAATTATCTAGAATTATCCCTAAATAAGGTTTGTACTGGCGATACCGTAATTAATCTGTCCGATGGGGAGGAAGGCTTTACTGCTAACACGCAGGATTTAATTGCATCGCCTACAAACTCGTTGTGGAGACCGCGGGATTTATTTGTAAATAAATTATCTCTCTCACTTAGATTTTTAAAACATTTTTAAGGGTTATAAAAATCTGTTTAATTAAAATAAATTTATTAATTTCGAAAGTCACACGATCTGAAAGAATTAAATATTTTTCTGTGTACACGATTTCAAAAATTCTAGTTTATCAAACCATCTTTCGAAAGTCACATGATCTGAAAGAATCAAACATCTTTCCGTGTATACGGTTTCAAAGATTCTGCTTTATCAAACTATCATTTCGTGTTTAAATGCGTAACAAATAAAATTTAATAAGTGCAAATTTTTTGTTGTAGCTTTTCAGTTAAGTTAGTTATTAAAGACATTTATTTATTTTATTTTTCGTTTTATATTTTTCAAAAAATAATAATTTATTTCGATTAAATATTTTTTATTTAATTAATACAAAATTTGGAATTAATTCCGACATTTTTTTCAAGATATTCGATTAAAAAAATTATCTTAAAAGTAATATTTTGTAAAAAATAAAAATAAAACATATAAAGTTTTTTCATTTAATTAAAATTAATTAATTAAAAAAAACTTAGTTTTATTTTTCACTACAAAATATTTTAATTAAAATCAAAATTTTGAATTAATTAAATTAACAAGATAAATAAAATAAATATTTATTATCAACGGAGTAAATAAAATAAATTAAATGCAAGATAAATAAAAAATATTTCAATTTTATGATCCATCAGAAACTCTAAATAGTTTCAGCTTCCTTTTATTCAAAGAGTCCTTGTTCTCTTATAACACAGTATTTGCTTCAAACAGTGCCTCGTTTGGCTTGCACTGGACTGTTGAAACATTTTGTTTAGGAAACCGCTATTGGATTAAAAACAATAGCCAACCGTGCGCCCAGTGGAATTTCGCCGCTTCAGTGTTTGGAATAATCACTCCACTGTTTTACCTTTAAAAAAAAAACCAAACAATTTCCTTGGGAATTGTCGAAACAGCTTCAGCCAACCAAACATGCCTGGACGCCTGCTGCTTGTCGCTGGAAACCGGCGGAATATACACTGCTTGTGATTTTGCGCCACCGCTTTTGCATGGAAACTATCGCTTTGATTGTCACGTGCCAAACTTCGGGCCACGTGAAACACCCAAAAATAACCAAACATGATACGCAGCTGAAAATACACTCTCAAAATAAAATCATACATGCATTATATATAAACGACAAATGGCATATATTGCAAGGCTTCAACGTCGAGAAACATGTATTAAGCATACATAATACAAAAAGGCAAAAGGGAAAACTATAGATCTTCAGCCTCCTCCGCAACCCAGATCACCGTACACGATTGGTACTTGAAAATATTTTATCTCACACCGTGAGCCAAGGTTCAACAGAAACTAGAAAAGCATGCAATATAAACAAAACATGCTAGGAAATCGAAGCGCAGGTTTAGACTCTCTTTCAAGCCTTAAAAACAGTTTTCACATGCAAATGGGAAAGCGAGAATACAAACCATGTTTTGACTCACTCACAAGAGCCTGAAAATAGTTGAAAGGGGTTTTAGGTCGTGATTCACACGACTCTTAAAATATTTTTAAAATTGGTCTATCAGTCCCATAATGCAAGTCATGCAACCCATGATACATGCAACCATCCCTCACACGCTGCAACCACAGTCCTAACACTAAGATAAAGATCCATACATAACTATGCATGGGATAAAACCATGTACTATGGGATAAAATCATAGATCAAACCAGGGGATAAAACTGTACACCGCGGGATAAGACCGCACACCACGGGATAAAATCGTATACCTTATCGGAAGCCACGGGATAGGACTGCCGACCACAGATTATACCACGGGACTGGACCGCATATTACAGTATATTACTGAAATTACGGGATAACACCGAATATTACTATGCATAACCTAATCAGGATTTAAATGCATATAACATACCACATACACCACATGCATGTGCCCCACAGATCCATCACATCCATGCATAATAAAACTCTGAGCTCTATAGCATGTAACCATGATACACATAAGGTATCATACCATGTAATCCACTTACATAAATAAACAGTTATAAACGCACATAGCCATATAACCTGACTAGACATCACATACCGCACACACCTATCATTCGATACCCGAATGACCCATCCGCAAACTGGGATCCGTCCACGCACAAGGGCAACCAACACCTAACCCAAAGGCCAACACCTGAAACCTCCCACATACCGATTCTCATAAGAACCCCACCCTTAAAGCCGAACCACGAGCCCACACGTCGCGCACATAATCAGCACTCACACAACCGTGCCACAAATCCTGAACCAATCATGCACGTCACACCCGAGGCTGGCATCACATAAATAAACTCCCGGGATCACAACACGAATCCAAAAAATCACCACACGACCAATCGAACCCCAAAAGGTATCCGCAGGTATTTGAATCAAGTAATTCCCATAAATTAATCAATTGAATACCATAGGACACCAATCAGACACCAAGGAACCAGCCAAAACCAGTAAAAACACACCCCAGCACTTCAGTCAACTGAACTAAGCTCCTAGTTGACCGATGACCACACTAGAAACCACAAAATGCCAAAGAGCCACGGTTCAGTCGACCGAACCCAAAGATTCAGTCGATCGAACCCCCAAAACTATGATCCAGTCGACAGAACTCATGGGTTCAGTCAACCGAACCCAAGCTGGTACCATTTTTGAGCTATGGGTTTAGCTTTCCAAACCCCGAATCGAAGCCTCCAAACCTTGATTCAACACCCGTGAACAACCACACGCCTAGGCCTAACACCAAGACCTCAAAAGAAACTCCCGACACCCCACTAAAATCGATAAAAAACCCAATTTTTAACTTAAAAACCTAACTTTATAGAAAATCAGATCTACAATAATTCGATCGGTAAAAAGACACCCGATTACCCATAGTACTCTTATACAACATACATGTCTAGAATCTTACCTCGGTGAGTTTAAAACTCGACGTCTCGATCCACATGCAAAATCGAGCTTCGTTGGAATTGAAATCTGGCCAGATGGTTGTGTAGCCCGCCAAAAGCAAGGATCTGCTATTGGATCGCTGAAAATTGAGCCCGGGGCCCCCGAGAACTTAGAGAGAAAACGAAAAACTTACTTGAGAAGTTTTGAAAAATATCTTTTTGAAAATATCTAACTCCAGATATTTATAGGCCTCCAAAATATTTTTTTTTGAAAATTTTTAAGAATCGTGTCACAACGACCTACGGCCCCGGGAACCTACCCCGCATGCATATCTAAACCCGATCATGCATCAAAAGTAATAAAACATGCTCGAAAGAAAACAGGTCAGGGTCTCACTACTCTACCTGCCTTAAAGGAATTTTGTCCCTGAAATTCAACATAAGGTCAAAGAACAAACCGTCGATCAAAACCGGCACCGGTACACGAGATGGTCAGCCAAACCATTCCTAGGATATGGTCAAACAAGGTCAGGTATCCTAGACAATGGCCAGCTATCTCCAAGACACAGGATCTACAACACTCCCCAACCTCACAACCTCACTAACCATTGCCTCAACACAGCACACCCTCCACGAGATCCATAACCAACCCCGAACAGATACAACGAAGAATTGGCCTAAGGCCTGCCTACTCAGAAAGTACCTCAGTGCAGTGGAGAGAGATCTGCATCTGCATCATCACGCGCGGCCAGTGCCCTCAAAGAACTACGAGCTGTAAGAGAATAAACTCGGGGCCATCCCATCCTGTCCTATCCTCCAGTACTCGGCGTTGTCGGCTGCCGCACCGACTAAACTGATGCACTCCCACCTGCCATCCGAGAAGTCTGCAGTGATGGATGCTGTTGTCGGTCCCGCACATATGAACCCTATGGTGTAGCAGCCATACTCGGTGCATCCTCCCTCTGGGGACAAGTCCTGTGGATATGTCCAGTCTGACCACATCTATAACAAATCGGTAACTCCGTCCTGTGCGATTGATCTTGTATGGAACTCTGAGCCTGCCTCAACTATGGGTCCCGAGACTGCCTCGGCTGCGGGCAATCTGGTACACGATGCCCCAGCTGCCCACATCGAAAACATCTGACCTCCCTCTGCTCTGGCCTCCCTGACGAAGCCACTGATGGTGATGGTGATGGTGCATAGAACTGCAATGATCCAGATCGATGAAAATTGGGACCAGAGGAGCTCCGCCTCTTGCTGGAATGCCCAGCTGTCTGCGCCTCTGTACCACTCTGCGGTGTCCTGGCCTCCCTGGAAGCCCGAATCTTAGTCATGGTGTTCTCCACCCTTGCTGCTGCCTCTACCAGCTCTGTGAATACCCAAAGTCCCAGTGCAACCACACGCTCCTGGATCGCCAGCCTCAAGCCCCGCTCAAACCTCATGGAATGTAGCTCATCTGTGCTCACCTGCTCCGGAGCAAACCGGGACAAACTCGTAAACTTGGCCTCATACTGCATGATGTCCATAGTCCCCTGGGTAAGATTATAGAACTCCTCCCTGTACAAATTCCTCTGTGAAACTGCAAAGTATTTCTCCAGAAATACTCCTGTAAAAGCTACCCAAGTAACTCCTGTAATAGTCCTGGCATATTTCCACCAAGCGTGAGCAGCACCCCTAGCTGAAAGGTGGCAAAAGAAACCCGCAACTCATCCTCCACAATCTGCAGCGTGTCAAGGATCCACGTCGTCAACTCCAACCACTCTGTCGCCACAATAGGATCAGGATCTCTAGCAAAGGTACGCAGATCCATGCGCCTAAACTCCCGCATTGCCACAATAACCCTCGCCTCAGGCACCCTCTCCCTAATCGCCTCACCTCTAGAGGTCTCAACCAGCTGGCCGATGGAACCCACCAGCGCACGCAACAACTCTACCATGTCAGCAGGTCCTTGGGGAGCATTAGCATCCCCAGCATCAGGGATAGGAACATCCCCTTGGCCAACAGCACGGCCACGGCCTCGACCACGGTCTCGCCCTCATCTCGCTGACATCGCGTCTATATGAAAGAAAACGACATATAAGATGCAGCACATAGCATGAACATAAACGCTTAACCACATAAACATGCTAACACATAGCCACATAGGTTCATGCTAGATAACCACACATACCGAGGAGAACCAACAAGAATGACACGTCAATCTGGATAACCTACTTAGATTCCCTACTAGAAATCACGTCAGCTAAACGCGTTTCTAACTTGGCTCCCAAGTTTGTTAATCCAAACGCCCAAAGGCAGGACTAATCAATCCCACAGTTCAACCCCCATGCTCACATATACACATCATTCATGTATGACCCGCATGCTATCACGTTCATGTTATCAAAGCATCTAAACACATGCAGTCAAGCACACGCAATCAACCTCACACGGTGATGCAACCTCTTTCCATGGCTCATAGGTATTCGAACCCAGAGCTCTGAAACCAAGTTGTCACGCCCTAAACTCCAGGCCACATGAAACACCCAAAAATAACCAAACATGATACCCAATCAAAAATTCACTCTCAAAATAAAACCATACATGCATTGTATATAAACGCCAAACGGCATACATTACAAGGCTCCAAGGCCGAGAAACATGTATTAAGCACACATAATACAAAAAGGTAAAAAGGAAGACTACAGATCTTTGGCCTCCTCCGCAACCCAGATCACCGTACGCTATCGGTACCAGAAAATATTTTATCCCACACCGTGAGCCAAGGCTCAACTGAAAACTAGACAACCATGCAATATAAACAAAACATGCTAGGAAATCAAAGTGCGAGTTTAGACTCTCTTTCAAGCCTTAAAAATAGTTTTCATATGTAAACGGGAAAGCGAGGATACAAACCATGTTTTGACTCACTCACAAGAGCCTGAAAACAGTTGAAAGGGGTTTTAGATCGTGATTCACACGACTCTTAAAACAGTTTTAAAATTGGTCTATCCGTCCCATAATGCAAGTCATGCAACCCATGATACATGCAACCGGCCTTCACGCGCTACAACCACTGTCCTAACACTGAGATAAAGATCCATGCCCGGGATAAAACCATGTACTATGGGATAAAATCATAGATCAAACCACGGGATAAAACCGTATGCCGCGGGATAAGACCGCACACCACGGGATAAAATCGTATACCTTACCGGAAGCCATGGGATAGGACTGTTGACCACGGATTATACCACGGGATAAGACCGCATGGCACGGGATAAGACCGCATATTACAGGATAATACTAAAATTATGGGATAACACCGAATATTACTATGCATAACCTAATCAGGATTTAAATGCATATTACATACCACATACACCACATGCATGTGCCCCACAGATCCATCACATCCATGCCTAATAAAACTCTGAGCTCTATAGCATGTAACCACGATACACATAAGGTATCATACCATGTAATCTACTTACATAAATAAACAGTTACAAACGCACATAGCCATATAACCCGACTAGACATCACATGCCACACACACCCATCATTCAATACCTGAACGACCCATCCGCAAATTGAGATCCGTCCACGCAAAAGGGCAACCAACACCTAACCCGAAGGCCAACACCTGAAACCTCCCACAAATCAATTCTCACCAGAACCCCACCCTTAAAGCCGAACCACGAGCCCACACGTCGCGCACCTAATCTAACCATTATCTAGGATGCCTGACCTTGTTTGACCATATCCTAGGAATGGTTTAGTTGACCATCTCGTGTGCCGGTGTCGGTTTCGATCGACGGTTTGCTCTTTGACCTTATGTTGAATTTCAAGGACGAAATTCCTTTAAAGGAGGAAGAGTTGTGAGACCCTGATCTATTTTTTTTGGCGTTTTCATACGCGCGTTATGTATTTTCTTTTGAGCATGTTTTATTGCTTTTGATGCATGATGGGGTTTAGATATGCATACGGGGTAGGTTCCCTGGGCCGTAGGCCGTTGTGATGCGATTCTCGAAAATTTTTAAAAAAAGATATTTTGGAGGTCTTGAAATATCTGGAGTTAGATATTTTCAAAAAGATATTTTTCAAAACTTTTTCAGTAAGTTTTTCGTTTTCTCTCTACCTTCTCTCAAAGTTTTCAGGGGCCCGGGGCTCGGTTTTTAGCGATCCAACAGCGGATCCTTACATTTGGTAACGTAGGCTACGCAACCATCTAGTTAGATGTCAATTTCAGCAAAATTTTATTTTGCACGTGGATCGAGACATCAAGTTTTGAACTCACTGAGGTAGGATTCTAGACCTGTATGTTGGATAAGGGTGCAATGGGTAATCGGGTGTCTTTTTACCAGTTTAACTATTGTAGATCTAATTTTCTGTAAAGTTGAGTTTTTGGGTTAAAAATTAGATTTTTGTCGATTTTGGTGGATGGAATCGGGTGTCGGGAGTTTCTTTTGAGGTCTTGGTGTTAGGCCTAGGCATGTGGATGTTCACGGGTGTTGAATCGGGGGTTTGGAAAGCCAAACCCGTAGCTCAAAAATGGTTCCAGCTTGGGTTCGATGGACTGAACTCATGAGTTCAGTTGACTGGATCATAGTTTTGGGGGTTCGATCGACCGAACCTATGGATTCAGTGGACTGAACCGTGGCTCTTTGGTGTTTTGTGGTTTCTAGGGTGGTGTTCGGTCAGTTGGGAGCTTAGTTCGGTCGACTGAAGTGCTGGGTTGTGTTTTTGGTGGTTTTGGCTGGTTCCTTGGTGTCTTATGGTATTCAATTGATTAATTTATGGGAATTACTTGATTCAAATACCTGTGGATTTCTTTTGGGGTTCGGTTGGTTGTGTGGTGGTTTTTGGGGTTTGTGTTAATCTCGTGCCAGGCCTCCACCGCTCGAGCGCTCGACCACCGCTCGAGGGAACACCTGCCGACATACTTCTCTACCACCCCACCACTCGAGCGCCCAAGCACTGCTCGGGCGGTCACCACACGGACCAACACCCTGCCACTACCCCGCTCGAGCGGTCATCGCTGGGTGAAAACCTTAACCAAGAAGAAAGATCAAACTTTAATCCTTACTCCCATGAACACTTAAATCATTTTAAAAAATGAAACGGGTCAGGGTCTCACAAATAGTTTTTACTTTTACAAATCAGTATACATCCAAAGTACGATCAACAAATCTGAAACTCTCTAGGACAACAATTAGGGTAGCAACCAAGTTGCGCAAATTTATAACTCACGCGTTGTTTGGTAAATCGTTCTAGTAACTTCAATAATTTGATAGAGAAATTTTTACAAACACATTGTGGGCAGCAGAGGAAACACACACATAAGAAGTTATTTTGGAACTCGCCCAAATTAACTAGGGTTCTAGTGATTCTCTCCAAATCTTAAGGTTTTTAAGAGATATACATAAAATTCAACGCATATCATCCTACTCACATCACATCTAGTCAAGATCCTACCTTATGGGAGTTAAAAATGCCAAAAGCCCCAAATTTCAGAACCCTAGATTCAGCCACCTTCAAATTCGGCTGTAAATGGATTCAACGCGAAGCTCCAGTTGTGGAATGCTCAAATCCTTGCTGGTGTCGTCCACTTTGGTGAGAAAAGCAATCAATTTGAGAGAGAGCTTCAGACAAGATCTTGAAACTCCATTTAGGGAGTGCATCGAAATAGAGCAGAGACGGGAGAGGAAGAATTCGCGCAGAGCTGGGGTTCTAGATGTGTTTAATTCTTCAATCTTCGGCGACTGGAGTATCAGCGGCGGCGGCGAAGGACGGCGACGTCGGCGGCGGTGGATTGGGTAGTAACAGCGGTGGTGGGTCACAGCGTGAGGTGCGCAGTTTGCTTTAGTTCTTCTCTCTGAAACTTTCTCACATATTTTAATTTCTCCCACTCTCAGCCAAAAAATTTTCCATAACACTCAAGGAGGCTCCATAATTAAATTATTTTTTTGATTTTATTATTATTATTTATTATTTCTTGAAATGTGTGTAGCTTTTTTTCTTGAAAAGAAAAGTGAAACAATTTTAAAGATGCCAACCACTATAATTTAAAAATTAATTTTTTAAAAATGCTAAACAATGGCTAAAATACTAAAGTCTTTTTATGGGATAGCATTTTTAAGCCAACTCATTATGGCTAAAATACTAAAGTCTTTTGCGGGGTTGGCTCCTGGGGTTGTGGGGAGTTATGGTGCGAATTTTAAAAATTTAAAAAAAAAGATATTTTGGAGGCCTATAAATATCTGGAGTTAGATATTTTTAAAAGATATTT
>JAOTRH010104466.1:0-44546 GCA_034768845.1 Heliamphora exappendiculata
TGTTATTAAATGCTTACCATTTCACCCCACGTTAAGATTCTCGATACCCGCCAATTAAATTTAATTACTGATAATTTAATTTAATCGGCATCTTGGTATTCTTTAAACCCTTCCGCTTAACTTGTTTGACTGTCAAATAATCAAATCCACATACAGGATTTGACCCAATCAAAACTTATAAGTTTCTTTAAAGGGGTATCATATATCCCAATCTTTCGGAACGTAAACTCCGTCAATAATTAATATTTACGATATAAATAATATCACTATCAAACTCACCGGGAATATAGACCCATCCATATAAGATCGCACCTTCTAATGAATCAAAATAATGAATATTAAATATATGCAAATCAATAATTATTTAAAGATTAAGAGGATAAGCACTATTCATAATAAATTTAGAGTATGAATTAATTTATATAGTCAGTATAAAATTAATTACTCTAAATGTCCCGTTAAATACACACAAAGTGTACTAACACAGAGAGTTAGAATAATAGACGACGCTATTTTTTATTCCCCGTAACCAAGACAGGCCTACTAAAACTCTATACTATAGTCATATTAATGGTATGTCTATTTCTATCTAAACTGTGAATATAAAACTTATATTCTGTAAGAACCTAAAATTGAATCTTCTGTGTGTAAGCTGTACTCTACATACCAGATTAAATATTATACAGAATATTAGACATCTATGCATAACAAATAAACAATATACATATATTATTCATAATGATTCTTATAAAATAAAAAATTAATTTTATTAAAATAAAATTAAATACTAAAAACATAATTTTTAATATACAAATGCTAACAATCTCCGACTTATACTCAAAACCATGCTGCCATACATCTGACTCCCATGTCCTCCACATGACTATCAAAAGTCTTAGCCGATAAGTTCTTTGTAAAGGATCTGCAATGTTGTCTCCTGATATAAGCTCTATGTCTGATTAGAAATCTGAGTCTGTGTACCCCAAAGATACTAGACTATCTTCCTGGTAAACTAACATATAATCTTTAGTCCTTTTTAGGTAGTTGATTATATTTTTTACCGTAGTCTAATGCTCCTGCCCTGGGTTAGACTGATATCTGCTAATCATGTCAATGGCAAACCAGATTTTGGGTCTAGTGCAAAGTATAGCATAAATGAGGCTTTCTATTGCCGAAGCATAAGGAACCGCCTTCAGCTTCTCTATCTCATCAGGTGTCTTAGGACACTGATCTTTGGATAGAGTGATTCCATACCTGAAGGAGAGAAACCCTTTCTTGAAATTCGACATGCTAAAACGAGTAAGGATATCATCGATATACTTTGCTTTTGATAAGCCCAATATCCTTTATTTTTTATCTTGCATAAGCTTGATCCCAAGAATGTGACTAGCCTCTCCCAAGTCCTTCTTATCAAACTGTCCAAATAGCCATATTTTATTCGTAGATAATGCCCCAACATCATTTTTAATGAGTAAGATATCGTCTACATAAAGTATTACGAATATCACCACGCTTCCGTCACGCTTCTTGTACACACAGGACTCATCTGGACTCTGATCAAAATCATAAGACATGATAGCTTAATTAAATCGAGTGTTCCAAGACCTTGATGCCTTCTTAAGTTCATAAATGGATCTCTTAAGCTTACACCACATGTGTTCCTGCCCCTTTGCAATGAATCTGTCTGATTGTATCATATAGATACACTCATCAAGACTTCCATTTAAGAAAAACTGTCATGACATCTATTTACAATATTTCATAGTCGAAATGAGCAACAATGGATAAGAGAATCTAAATAGACTTAAGTATGGCTATCAGCGAAAAGGTTTTCTCATAATTGATCCCTTATTTCTGAGTGAACCATTTAGCAACAAGCCTAACTTTGAAGGTTTTAACCTTTTTGTCTACTCCTCTGTTTCTCTTATAGATCCACTTGCATCCAATGAGTTTTATACCTTCAGGTGGTTCGACAATTTCCTATACTTAATTGGAATACATAGATTTCATGTCTGAATTCATAACTCTTTACTAAAGATCTGCATCTTTGTCTTGAAGTGCTTCATTATAGTTATAGGGCTCGGTATCTAGTTCTGCCAAAATTTTGTTACAAGACTTTTCCAAGAACATATACTGGTCAGGTTGATGAACAACCTTCCTATTACGACGAGGCACTACCTGTGTCTGTGTACTAGCAGTAATACACTGTGTAGAATCAGAACCCTTTACATCAGCACCCTGTTCTTGATTTGCACCTGTCCCGGTAATCTTCCCACTACGATAAGGTAATAGAACATAAGTGACTTGTTCTTCCGTTCTGTTGGTATTTTCTCTCAGCTCTTCAAGAACAATTTTGCTATTGGCCTTGTGGTCCATAATATAATCTTTTTTTAAGAATTGGGCATTGGTGGTAACAATGACCTTCTGATCCTTAGGATTATAAAATAAACTACCCTTCATTTCCTTGGAATACCCTATAAAGAAATAGACTTCTGTCCTCGGTTCTAACTTAACCGCGTTCTCTTTCAGCACATGTGTTGGACACTCCCAAATTCGAATGTGTTTCAGACTAAGCTGACACCCGATCTACAATTCTGTGGGAGTATAAGATATTGACTTAGAAGGTACCAAATTCAAAATGTAGGCCACTGTCTCTAAAATGAGTCCCCAAAACGAATCAGGTAAACCTGAATAACTCATCATGGATCTTACCATTTCTATAAGAGTCATATTCTTTCTTTCTGCTACACCATTCTGCTGCAGAGTGTCAGGTGCAGTCAACTGGGATGTAATCCCCTCATATGACAAGTAGTCCTTAAACTCTCTAAAGAAGTATTCCGCACCACGGTTGGATCATAGTGATTTGATACTTTTACCCAGACGCTTCTCCGCCTATGGCTTGAATTCTTTAAATTTTTTAAAGCATTCAGACTTATGGTGCATCAGGTAAATGTATCCATACCTTGAGTAGTTATCAATAAAACTGATAAAGTACTCAAAATTACCTCTAACCTGGATTGTCATAGGACCACACACATCCAAATGAACCAGCTCTAACGGTTCTTTAGCTTTATAGCATTTGGCCAAAAAGGGTCTCTTGGTCATTTTACCTTCTAAGTAAGATTCATAGGTTAAAAGTGTCTCCACTTCCAATGAACTCAAATGTCTATCTGCTACCAGTCTATTTATCTTTTTAGATTAATATGATCTGAGCGTAAATACCAAAAAAAACGTTTGGTTCATTAAAGAAGAAAACTTTCTCTTATATGGTAAATTAAATGTGTTATTCAATTTAGTCAGTTACAGTGTAGGAAAGATTGGAGTAATAATATAAAAATCATCCACCAATGTACTAGAATAGATAACTAATTTATTATCCTTAATAACCACAGAGTTATTAAAATAAACCAAATATCTGTCTTTAACCAATCCAAAAATGAAAACTTAGTTCCTTCTAATGGCAGTTACATAAAGACAATCTCTCAATATTAAAATCCAATCTCTACCAAAACTGAGAGTGACATCTTCTACTGTAACTGCTGTTATATTTGTATTATTATCCATATGTAGGTAAATCTCCCTATCACTAAGTTGTCGGGTTTCTTAGAACTGCTGTAAATAATTACAAACATGATTAGTGGCTCCCATATCTACACACCAAGTACCGATTGATAACACTGCTAAACATGCTTCCATAATCAATGAACAGAAATTACCCTTGTTATTCTGCTTACTGAGAAATACTGGACATAAATTTTTTCAGTACCATGTCTAGTTGCAATGAAAACATCTGTCTTTCGACTTTTTCACACCAGTTCGTGGCCCACTAACTACCCTAAAAATCGTGTCTCTTTATTTTTGAACATTTTTTTTCTTCATACCTTTCGGTCATAAGGAAGAACCTTTTTCAGAAACAAACACATTTTCTTGGTATTGAAGGAATACCATTGGTAGTTAAAACTATATTCAAATTACATTTTCAGTCAACAAAATTTGGTCCCGTTAGTTTTTTTTCTTTGAGTATTAAAGCGAGTGGATTGAAAACCATTTTAATCATGAGAATCACATAATTAAAAAATACCGTTAATTATGATGAGCAAAATTTTAAATTCATTCTAATTTGGTTCCTTCTACCATTTTAAAATTAATTTGCCAGCAATCTGGTAACTTGAGAATAGCATGCCTCGATGGGAAGACGTCTACTATTCTTTATAAGAATAGACAGGCCAATTCTGTTTAATTTTACTATCTAGGCAACTGACCATACCAAGTAAAATTAAATAGCTGGCATAATTTCGGTCCAGTATATAATAGAAATGGCTCAGTTAGAGATGATATTATTATATACAGTTAAGTGTTAATCATCACCTAAATCCAAATCAATCGCTTTGCAATGAACCCTTCAGTTGGAGAAGTGATCTACACAAATAATTATCTAGAATTATTCCTAAAAGAGCTTTGTATTGGCGATACCGCAATTAATCTGTCCATTGGGGAGGAAGCCCTTACTGCCAACACGTAGGGTTTAATTGCATCACCTACAAACTAGTGATGTAGACCGCAGAATTTATCTGTGAATAAATTTTCTCTCCCACTTAGATTTTTAAAATATTTTTTAGGGTTATAAAAATCTGTTTAATTAAAATAAATTTATTAATTTCAAAAACCACACGATTTGAAAGAATCAAGTATCTTTCCGTGTACATGATTTCAAATATTCTAATTTATCGAACCATCTTTTCGTGTTTAAATGTGCAACAAATAAAATTTAATAAATGCACAGTTTTTTCTTCAGCTTTTTAGCTGAGGTTGTGATTAAAGTATTTATTTATTTTATTTTCTATCATGTATTTTTTTAAATAATAATTTATTTCAATTAAATATTTTTCTATTTAATTAATTCAAAATCTAAAATTAATTCTCACATTTTTTTCAAGATATTTGATTTTATAAAAAACCATCTTAAATGTGATATTTTGTGAAAAAAAATAAAATATCTAAAAAAATTTCATTTAATTAAAATTAATTAATCAAAAAAATTTTATTTTATTTTTTATTACAACATATTTTAATTAAAATCAAAATTTTGAATTAATTAAATTAATAGGATAAATAAAATAGATATGCAATCATCCACACAGTTCATATATATATATAAACATGATATGCATATATCCCGATTTTATGATCCAAGTGAAACGCTGAAACGTTTCAGTCTCCCAAAGAGGATAAGCTGAAATAATATTTTTTTATCTTTGATTCTTGTGTCCTGATTGCACAAACTTTCTAGATACTATCTGATCTATCATATATATCAAATCAGTCCTGTATCTATCAGAAAATCAACATAAAACAACCCCGAAAGAGAGAAAATAGCTAGTCACCACCGGTGCTGCCTTGCCACCGTATCATCCGAGCTCCGTTTTTGATGAGTTTTATATCGTTGGAAAGCTCTCTAAATATGAATTTTTTGTCAAAAAATTTGCTAAAAAACTACCTAAAAAATAGCCAAAAAAACTACCCGAACCACAAAAAACGTTGCTGGCCGCAACAACACTGCGCCGCTAACTTTTCGAGGCTTTTACGACCTCTTTCCAAACTCCATTTTTTACGTACTTTATATAAAAAAAAACTCTCAAAAAGTACTATTTTTTCTATGAATAATTCTACTCGAAAATAGCCTGAAAAATTGTCAAAAAAACTTCCCAAATCTACTTCCACCGCACCCCAGCGCTGCCGCCTGAAACTGCCAACTTTCTGAGGCTGTTCCGGTCTCATTCGAACTCCGTTTTGACGTTCTTTATACCGTTGGAAAGTTCCCGAAAAGTAAAAAAAATTTGTCAAAAATTTCTCAAAAATAGTCCAAAACACTGTTAAAGAATTGCCTGGAAGCTGCTATCGCCAGCCACCAGCGCCGCTGCCTTTAACCACAGCCTGTTTGGGCTTTTTCTAGTGCTTCTTTGATGCTGGTCTTTTGTGCAAAAATAACTTTAATATTCAGCCACACGATGCTTCGAACAACGCCTCAAAATGGTGCCAAAATAGCCCCAAAATAGCCCTCGAACCTTGCGGCCGGCGCCGCCGGCGCTGGCCCGTTTGGATTGTAATTTTGGTCCAATTTTTTTGATAGTATGTTGAGGTATGCTTTACTACTATTTTATGCTAAAAAACTATCCAAAAAATAGTTCCAAAAATGATCTAAAAAATCATCAAAATTGCTTCCGAATCACTATCGGCAAAGCCACCGAAATCAGGCTATTTTGGTGATTTTGTCCGCTGTTTTAAATTTGTTTTTATATTATTTTTTATACATAAATACCGCAAAAAAGTCACTGAAAAAATCACTTAAAATCATTAAAAACTTACCGCGATTCGTGGCGCGTAAAATCTTAAGTCACTGCCGGTGCCGCCTCCATTCTTCATGTTTTTGGATATGTTTAACCCGTTCTTAAATAATCTAAACAAATATTTAAAAACATAAAGTTAGCTATTACATCGATCTTATGTCCCGAATGATCATATTCAATCTATGACGGTCAACCCCTGTGATTAAAAAAAATAATCATTCAGAAACCATTCAATCCAGCATGAATTAATGACGATCATAAAATTAGGATTAGAATGCCTGCAAAACAAAGTTAGTAACAGTTCTAAAACTACCCGACCCCGATAATCGAAAACAGAAAACAAAACGACTTTGATACCAATTATTAGAGCCAAGACTGCCAAAATCTTTATTTTTGCAAACGATTAACGAAAAAAATTAACTGGTCGGGCAAACGTCAAAACGGGCTCCAGATAAAACTTTTGATGATGAACGATCAAAATAAAACATGTGCATCTGAAGTTAATTTAGAAAAATACCTTTTAACCATCGAATTTTCAACTACGATTTGAATTCGAGTGAAAACCCCTGTAAGATCTTCTACTGTATTTTTTTATGCAATTCTTGGATGTAAGATGGGCTACAATCTATCAACAATGCGTTCCGGTAGAACCTGGACAGCTTTAGTTTTAGAAGACAAGTTATAAAATTAGTTCAGCCTACCCGTATATTTATACGGCTATAGCAGGGACTTAGAAAGTAATTATGAATAAAATTTTCAGTAGAACACAGACACATATCAGTGATTTTCTCAATAAAACAAACCTCACAGTGCTATCTGCAATTATGAAAAATTAGCTGCAGTTTTGCAATTTTCATAAAAAATTGAATTACAGTTCACACCACTAAAGAACTATAATTGCATTCTGACTCATAATCTCAAGAACATCTAGCATTGAGCTCTTGCTATTAAATGCTCACTATTTCTGTGAGATCCTGACCCGTTTTCTTTTTGGCATTTTTCGACGTGCGTTTACCGTTTTTGTTTCTGCATGTTCATATGCGTTTTTATGCATGTTCGAGGATGGAGATGCATGTTGGGTTAGTTTCCAGGGCCGTTGGCCATTGTGGAGCGGGTTTCAAAAGAAAAAGATATTTTTTGATGAGCCTATAAATATCTTTCTTTAGATACTTATTTCAAAATATCTTCTCTCTCTCCTCTCTCTACAAGTTTTTTCTCTACCTTCTCTCTAGCTTTCGGGGGGCTCGGGGCCTAGTTTTCGATGATCAGACTACAGATCCTTGGTATTAGCATCGAGGGCTACACATGCATTTCGACAGAATTTCATTTCGATGAAGCTCAGTTTTGCACGTGGTTTGAGGCGTCGAGTTTTTAACTCATTAAGGTAGGATTCTAGACCTGTATATTTTATAAGGGTGCTACGTGTAATCGGGTGTATTTTTACCGGTTGGATAGCTGTAGATCTGATTTTCTGTAAAAGCTGAGTTTTTGGGTTAAAAACCGGTTTTATGTCGATTTCGAGGGATGGAATTGGATTTTGAGTTTTTCATTTCGAGGTTTTGTGGTAGTTTTGGGTTTGGACACGTCCAAGGGTGTCGAGAAAGTGTTTAAAGGCTTAGATTTGTGGTTGAGATGGTGGTTTGTGAGTGTTTGAGAGTTTAGGGGCCAAGAACACTCAAGAACAAAAAAATATGGGTTTTTCTCGGGTGGTAGCTCGCTCGAGCGCCTGATGTCCTCTCGAGCAGACTAGTTGTGTAGGGCCATTTTAATTTGATGTTATCTCCCTCATTTGAACTCGGAATTGCATAATTTTTGTACTCAAATTGAAGCCCCGAAAGTCCTCTTTCCAATGAAACATTTCTCACCTTAAAATGATTTTTGTAGAAAAAGTTATGGCCAAAAGAGTGGAGGTATGCCAAGATTTCCAAACTATTTTTCACTCGTTTTTGGCCGAACGTTTGGGAAAGGTTGTTTTTCATCCTTGATGGAGCTTTTTATCAAGTCTCTTGTTTCTTGGGACATCGTGGGCTTGTGCTGGACATGAGTGAGTCTGTGTTGGCCGTGTTGGGCATAAGGAAGCCCGTGTTGGTTGTGTTGGGGCCTTGGTGGTTTGTTGATCGTGTGGTGGCCTCTCGGTCGATTGGGTTATGGGGCTCGATCGACTACTCTCCTCTAGTGATTCTTAGTTGATTGGATTATGGGGTCCTGTCAATTGAAGTCAATGAGAGGGTGTTGGTCATTTCATGCCGGGTGTTGGTGCACGGTTGAGTGCGTGGTGGTTGGCGCATCGTTGGGTGCGGGACATGTTGGGTCCGGTGTTTTTTCTAGAGATGGGGTTTTGGTGAGAATCGTTTTGTAGGGGAGTTTATGTTGGCCTTTGGTTACGTCGTGTTCTGTAGGTTTGTTGTTTGTGTTGGGTGCGTGTGGGCGTGGTGGGTTTATGTTGGGTGTGTGACGTGCATGGTTAGATGTGAGGTTTTGGTGCACGGTTGTGTTTGTGGGGGTTCATGCATTGTTGCATGCGGGCGCTTGGTTTTGGTTCCTAGTTTGAGTTTTCTCCCATCGTTGACCGCTTGAGCGGTGGTTGAGCGCTCAAGCGAGGTGGTGCCAGAGTGTTGGGTCAGTTGGTGACCGCTCGAGCGGTGGAGTGGCAGAGACATATGTCGGTAGGGGACCGCTCATGCGGTGGTTGTGCGCTCGAGCGGGGTTGTGGCTATGTGCTATGTCTGTTGGGGATCGCTTGAGTGGTGTTGGCCTTCGGGTTAGGCTTGGTTTTGTGGGTGGATGTCAGGTTTTGATGGGTGGCATCATGTTATGAAGTTATATGGCTGTGTGCGTTTATAACTGGCTGTGTGCATTTATAACTCTAGTTTATTTACATACGAATTATGTAAGTGAATTACATGGTTTTGATATCATTATGTGGAACTTGATTTATGCTTTAAAATCTAGAGTTTTATAGGCACGTGATGTGGTTTGTGAAACGTAGTGATAGTACGTGGTTTCATGCATTTAAATCCTGATTAGGTTATGCATAGTTATATGGGATAAGATAGTAGAACATGTGATTCTGTGAATGTTAGCTCTGGCTGATGGTGCATTCGATAGGGCTGCGGTCCCTCGGTGAAAATCCGTAAAGGTGCTTGGTAGGGTTGAGGCCCTTCGGTTAAAGTTCGTGAAGGTTAGGGTTGAGGTCCTTCGGTTGAAGTCCGTGAAGGTGCGTGGTAGGACTGGGGTCCTTCGGTTGAAGTCCGTAAAGGTGCATTGACGGGGGCTACGGTCTATTGATGAAAATTAGAGAAGATACATGGATTGCATGAACTACATATCGGGACGGATAGACCAAATTTTCGTAAAACAAAATGTATTAACGGCCTGTGGGAGTCGAAATATAAGAATCATTTTCGAGGCTCTTATGAGTCCAATATGGTTTTTATCCTCGCTTTCCTGTTGCTTGTGAAAATTGTTTTCTGGCTCTGATGAGTTGTGATCAAAAACCATTTTCAAATTTTTTTTCAGGCTTAAAAGAGAGTTTAAATCTGCACTTCGATTTCTTAGCATGTTTTGTTTATATTGCATGCTTGTCTAGTTTCTGCTAAGTTTTGGCTCACGGTGTGGGATTTAATTTTCTTCAGGTACCGGTCACGCAGGTTGATCTGGAGGTGCCGGAAGAGGTGGAAGAGTGTAGTCTTCCTTTTTGCTAGCTTTGTTACATGTATGTGGTAACATATTTTTCGGTATTGGAGCCGTGTAATGTAATCTATTTGGCGTTTATATACAATGCATGTATGGTTTAATTTGTGAGTAAGCATCGGGTTGGGTTTGTTGAATGGTTGTTTATGGGTGTTTCACGTGACCCGGAGTTTGGGCGTGACAATTTCTCCCTATGTTAAGATTTTTAATACCTGCCAATTAAATTTAATTACTAATAATTTAATTTAATCGGCATCTTAGTATTCCTTAAGCCCTTTCGCTGAACTTATTTGGCCGCTGGATAATCAAATCCACCTGTAGGGTTTGGCCTAGTTAAAATTTATAAACTTTTTTAAGGGAGTATCATCAATCTCGATCTTTCGGGAAGTAGATTCTGTCAATAATTAATACTTTTTATATAAATAATATTGCTATCCAACTCATCGGGAATATAGACCCATATAAGATCGCACCCTCTAATGAATCAAAATAATTAATATTAAATATATAAAAATTAATAATTATTTTAGGATTAAGAGAATAAGCACTATTCATAATAATTTTTGGGTGTGAATTAATTTATATAGTTAGTATAAAATTAATTACCCCAAATGTCCTGTTCAATACATACAAAGTGTATTAGTACAAAGAGTCGGAACAATAGATGACGCTATTATCTGTTTCTCGTAACCAAGACAGACCTACTAAAACTCCGTGCTACAGTCATACCGATGGTATGCCCATTTTCATCTAAACTGTGAACATAAAATTTATATTCTGTAAGAACTTAAAATCTAATCTTTTTGGTGTAAGCCATACTCTACACACCAGATTAAATACTATACAGAATATTAGATATCAATGCATAACAAAGATATAATATACATACATTGCTCATAAAGATTCTCATAAAATAAAAAATTAATTTTATTAAAATTAAATTAAATACTAAAATTATGATTTTCAGTATATCAACCATAACAATAAGGCTTATAAAATATGCTTTCAAGATTAAAGCATTATACATAATAAAAAGATATAATAACAAAACTGGTAATAAACTACCAAACTATAAAATAAAAAATCTTGTTCTCCGCCACCCTGGCTCCACAAGATCAAGGCATGTGATCCACACCACTTGAAAAAGACTTTCAAAATCTTACAACGTGAGCCGAAACTCAATAGGAACTTTGATGTCGAATGATCAAAAAATAAACACATGCCACCACAATTAATTCAGATGAATACCTTTTAGTCAATTCCTCAACTACGAACTTTGATTTCTCGAGTTGAAACTCTGATCAGATCTTCTACTATATTTTTTATGTGATTCCTGCACATAGTGTGGGTTACAAATCTCTGAAAACTAAAACTGATAGAACATGGACAACCTTAGTCTTGAAAGACAACTTATGATATTGGTTCAGCCTACTTGCATATTTATAGGGCTACAGCAAGGACCTATGGAGTAATTATGACATAGACTTCTAGTGTAACCCAGATACCCATATAACGATTTTCGTAAATATGAAAACCTCTCAACGGTTTTTGTAATTATAAAAAAACTTGCAGCAATTTTTACAATTTTCATAAAATACTAAATTACAGTTTACACAACTGAAGAACTGTAACTGCACCCTTAGCCATAATTTCAAGAACAATTTGTATTGAGCTCATATTATTAAATGGTTAACTCATCTTCCCATGTTAATAAGATTTTCAATACCTTCTAATTAAATTTAATTACTGATAATTTAATTTAATCAAAATCTTTAAAATCCTTTAAGCCATTCTACTTAATTTATTTGACCGTTAGATAATGAAATTCACCTGTAGGGTTTGGTCTAGTTAAAACTTATAAGCTTCCTTAAGGGGTATTGTCAATCCTGAATAATCGGGATGTGGATTCCGTCAATAATTAATATTCACCATATAAATTAATACCGCCATTCAACTCACCAAGACTATTGACCTATAAAAGATCGCACCCTCTAATGAATCAAAATAATAAATATTAAATATACACAAATAATAATTATTTTGGGATTAAGAGAATAAGCATTCATAATAATCTTGGAGTGTGAATTAATATATATAGTCAGTATAAAATTAATTACCCCAATGTGATCTTGTTCAATACATACAAAGTGTACTATCACTGTGAGTTGGAATAATAGATTACGCTATTATATGTTCTCCGTAATCAAGATATGTCTACTAAAATTCTGTACTACAATCGTACCGATGATTTGCCTATTTTCATCTAAACTGTAAGAACCTATAATCTGGTCTTCTGTATGCAAGTCGTACTTTACACACCAGATTAAATACTGTACAAATTAAAGGATAACCATGCATAACATTAAAGAAATAATATTGCAAAGATTGCTCATTAAGATTCTCATAAAATAAAAAAATAATTTTATTAAAATTAAATTAAATTCTAAAATCAAATATAAATCCATGATTTTTAGTATATAGCCTTGATAATCTCCCACTTATACTCAAAATCATGATGCCATACATCTGACTCCTAAGCTCTCTACATGACCATCGAAAGTCTTAACTGGAAGACTCTTTGTAAAAGGATCTGCAAAGTTGTCTCCTAATGCAATCTTGGTCACAACAACATCACCTCTCTATACAATTTCTCGTATCAGGTGATACTTACGCTCAATGTGCTTTCTTTTCTTGTGGACTCTTTGCTCCTCCGAGTTTGCAACTGCTCCACTATTGTCACAATAAAGCGTAATAACCGACTAAGCTGAAGGCACCACATCTAGATCCAACAGAAAGTTCCTGAGCCAAACGGCCTCTTTGGCTGCTTCATAAGCTGCCACGTACTTGGCCTCTATGGTGGAATCAGCAATGCAGGACTGTTTGACTCTCCTCCAACTAATAGCTTTACCTTTTAAGGTAACCACATATATCCTGAGGAAGACTTATGGTAATCTTTGCTTGACTGAAAATCTGAGTCTGTGTACCCTGAAGGTACTAGACTATCTGTCTGGTAAACCAACCTATAATCTCTAGTCTTTTTTAGGTACTTGATTATATTCTTTATCGCAGTCTAATGCTCATGTCCTTGCTTAGACTAATATTCGCTAACTGTGCCAATGGAAAAGAAAATATCAGGTCCAGTGCAAAGCATAGCATACATTAGGTTTCCTATTACTGAAGCATAAGGAACTGCTTTCATCTTTTCTAACTCATCAGGTGTCTTAGGACACTGATCCTTAGATAGAGTGATTCTATGCCTAAAATGGAGAAATTCTTTCTTAGAATCTTGCATGCTAAAACGAGTAAGGATATCATCAATATACTTTGTTTATGATAAGCCTAACATTCTTTGTTTTCGATCTCGCAAAATCTTGATCCCAAAGATGTGACTGACTTCTCTCAAGTTCTTTATATCGAACTACCAAAATAATCATGCTTTTATCAAAGATAACACCCCCACATCGTTTTGAAAAAGCAAGATATCATCTATATAAAGTACTAAAAAGACTACCACGCTTCGTCACATTTCTTGTACACACAGGACTCATCTGGATTCTCATCAAAATCATAAGACTTTATGACTTGATCAAACCGAGTATTCCAAGGCCTCAATACCTACTTAAGTCCATAAACGGATCTCTTAAGCTTGCACAGCATGTGCTCCTGGCCCTTCGCTATGAAGCCGTCTAGTTGTATCATATAGATACACTCGTCAAGACTTACATCCGATGGGTTTTATACCTTTAGGTGGTTCTATAAGTTCTCATACCTGATTAGAACACATAGATTCTATCTCTAAATTCATAATTATTTATCAAAAATTTGCATCTTTGTCCTGGAGTGCTTCATTATAGTTATAGGGTTCGGTATCCAATTTTATTGGAAACTTATCAAAAGGCTCTCCCAAGAACATATATCGATCAGGTTGATGAACAATTCTCCTACTATGACGAGGCACTACCTGCGTTTGTTTACTAGTAGTAACACGCTGTGCAGAATTTGATCGCTGTGCACCATTACCCATATGCTCGTCAAGCATGTTAATAGTAGCACCCTGATCATGATCTGCACCTATCCCGATAATTCTCCCATTACGACAAGGCAATGGGATATCAGTGACTCGTGATTCCTCTTCCGTTCTACTGGTATTTTCTCTCAATTCTTTCAGAACAATTTTACTTTTGGGCCTGCGGTCCATAATATAATCATTTTCTAAGATTCGTGTATTGGTGCTAACAATGATCTTCTGATCCTTCAGATTATAAAATAGGCCACCCTTCATCCCCATGAGATACCCTATAAAGAAACAGACTTCTGTTCTCGGTTCTAATTTACCCGCGTTTTCTTTCAATACATGTCCTGAACACTCCCAAATTCGAATATGTCTCAGACTAGACTTGCGCCTGATCCATAATTCTGTGAGAGTAAAAGGTACAGACTTAGAAGGTATCGACTTAGAAGGTACCAAGTTGATAATATAAGCCGCTGTCTCTAATGTGAGTCCCCAAATTGAATTGGGTAATCTTGAATAACTTATCATTGATCTTACCATCTCCATAAGAGTTTTATTTCTTCTTTTTACTACACCATTATGCTGCGGAGTGCCCAGTGCAATCAACTGAGATATAATTCCTTCTGACGACAAGTAGTTCTTAAACTCTCCAAAAAGATACTCCCCACCATGGTCGGAACGTAGTAATTTGATATTTTTATGCAGATGCTTCTCCGTATCTGACTTGAATTCTTTGAATTTTTTAAAGCATTTAGACTTACGGTGTATTAAGTAAATGCATCCATACATTGAGTAGTCATCAATGAAACTAACGAAGTACTTAAAGCCATCTCTAACCTAGATTGTCATAGGACCACACACATCATAATAAACTAGGTACAACAGTTCTTTAGCTCTATAACCTTTAGTCAAAAGGGCATCTTGGTCATCTTACCCTCTAAGCAGGATTCATAGACTGAAAGTGCCTCCACTTCCAATGCACCTAAAGGTCCATCTTTCATCAGTCTATTTATCCTTTTTAGATTAATATGACCCAAGCGTAAGTGCCAAAGAAACGTTTTGTACGATAAAGAAGAAACTTTCTCTTATATGGTAAATTAGATTTGTTATTCAATTCAATCAGTTGCAGTGTAGAAGAGATTGGAGTAATAACATAAAGATTTTCTACTAATGTACCAGAACAGATAATACGTTTATTATCCTTAATAATCACAGAGTTATTAAAATAAACCAAATATCTGTCTTTAACCAATCTAGAAATGGAAACTAAGTTCCTTCTAATGGAAGGTACATAAAGATAATCTCTCAGTATTAAAACCCGATCTCTACTAAAACTGAAAGTGATATCTCCCACTATAATTGCTGTCACCTTTGTATTATTGCCCATATATAGATAAATCTTCTCATCACTAAGTTATTGGATTTTCTAGAACTCTTACAATGAATTACGGACATAATTAGCAGTTTCCATATCTATACACTAAGTACCGGTAGATAACATCGCTAAACATGTTTTCACAACTAGTGAACAGAACTTACCTTGATTGTTCAGGTTGTTAAGATAAACTGGACATTGCTTTTCCTAGTGCCGTGTCGATTGCAGTAAAAACATTTGCCTTTTGACTTTTTTATACTAGTGCGTGGTCCACTAACTATCATAGAAATCGTGTCACCTTGTTTCTGAACATTTTTATTATTCATGCCTTTCGGCTTAGGAGAAGAACCATTTTTAGAAACAAACACATTTCTAGCATTGAAGTAATACCCTTAGTAGTTAAAGCTATATCCATGTTATATTTTCAGTCAACAAAATTTGATCCCGTTAATTTGTTCTTTTTAAGTATATTAACCAGTGGATTGAATGTTATTTTAATTCTGAGAATCACATAATTAAAATAACCATTAATTATAATGAGCAAAATTTTGAATTCATTTTAAAATTGGTTCCCTCTTCCATTTTAAAAAAATTCGGCAGCAGTCAAGTACCCTGTGAATAGCATATTTCGATAGGAGGACGTCTACTATCCATTATTTGTCCAGATAGGCTAATTCTTATTAATTTTACTATCTAGGAAACTGGCCCTGCCAAGTAAAATTAAATAACTAACATAGTTTCGATTTGATAAATAATAGCAATGACTCAGATGAAAAGAATACTATTATTTACAGCTAAGTATTAACTATCACCTAATCCCGAATTAATCGCTTTGCAATGAATCTTTCAGATGGAAAATTGATCTACACTAACAATTATCTAGAATTATTCCTAAAGGAGATTCGTACTGGCGATACTGTAATTAATTCTGTCCGATAGAGAGCAAGGCCTTACTGCTAACAAGCAGAATTAATTATATCGCTTACAAACTAATAATGAAAACCGCAGGATTTATCTGTGAATAAATTTTCTCACCCACTTAGATTTTTAAAATATTTTTAGGGTTATGAATATCCATTTAATAAAAATAAAATTTTTAATTTTGAAAACCACACGATCTGAAAGATTCTAAAATATCTTTCTATGTATACGATCCAAAAGATTCCAGTTTGCTAAAATATCTTTTCGTGTTTTAATGCGTAACAAATAAAATTACCGATGAATGCATAATTTTTTCTTTACTTTACAGTTAAGGTATTGATTAAGGGCATTCAAATATTTTATTTTTACGTTACACAATTTTTGAAAAAAATAATTTATTAAGATTAAATATTTTTTCATTTCATTAATCCAAAAATCGGAATTAATTTCTACATTTTTCAAAAATATCCGATTTAATAAAAAATTATCATAAACGTGTTCTTTTGTAAAAATAAAATATCTAAAGTTTTTCCATTTAATTAAAAAACTTTTAAATAAAAAAACTTAATTTTATTTTCCTTTACAAAATTTTAATTAAAACTGAATTTTTTGAATTAATTAAATTAACAGGAATATATAAAATAGATATACATCATCCACGCAATTTAAAAGAATATAAATGCAAGATATGTATATGTCCTGATTTTATGATTAAACAGAAACTCTGAGAAGTTTCAGTCTCTTGTTTAAAAATAAGCTGTAATCTTTCATTCTTTTTTTGAATTAGCTTCCGACATCTAAGTTGCATTAGGATTCCTCGATATGCAGTGCTATACACATACAACACTCTAGAGCTTCGAACATATGAGAAAACATGTGCCAAACAGCCCTGAACCAACCACCGCGTTACGAATATACATTTCAAAATTAAAATGAACTGGGTCTTACAGCTTAAACCTTAAAAAGGGTCTGCTCTCGAAGCCATAGAGTTGCAGTTGGTTGGATGGGTAGTTGGGCAACCTTTCAAAGAAGATTCTGTGGTTGTTCTGTCCAGCCTTGTTCTGAAGGATTGCAATGCTGTCTTTGTTTTGCTGCTAAGTTGGGTGGATTTGCTGCTTTGCTTGGTTTTAGTTGGATGGGTTATGTTGGATGGTCTTTGATGTTATACTTTTTTTAGCTACTATGTTGGGTGGTTTTAAGTGGATATGTTTGGTTTTTGCTGCTAGAGGTTTTGATCAGATGAGATTGTTCTGCTATCAAGGGAGTGGCTATGCTTGGTAGAGCTGCTAAGTTGGGTGGCTTTAAGTGCTATGCTTAGTCTTTGCTGCTAGAGTTTTTTGATCAGCAGAGATTTTACTGCTTTTTGGGAGTGGCTATTCCATTTTGTTGTTTCTTCTTCTGAGATTCTGTTAGTTTGTGTTGTCTTGCTTTGTTATTACTTTGTTGCTTTTTTATTGCTTTTCTTTGTTGGTTGGCCTCTTGTCAACCTTAGAGAGTCCTTTATGGGGGTCTCTTGTGGAAGTTTGATGTTTCGTTGTAAGGGAATACTCCCCCTCGAGTTGCTATTCTTCCTTAATATATATCTTCTTTTACCGATAAAAAATAATAATTATCAAATATCGATCTAAAAATAATTTAAAATAATTATTTTTATTAAGAATTTGTAATTGACACCTAAATAGTTAGTTAGACAGGTTAGTTTACGAGTTCTAGGCTCGCTGCGCATGTGAGTTTCTATACTCGGGAGGTTAGTGCCTTGAAAGTAGGCGTCATAGCTCACTAGTGCAATGGTGTGCCTAAGTGGATTGGGTGATGGGTGCACTACTACTAGAGTTTATAACTCTAGTGGTAAGAGATGGTTATCTACTCTCTTAGACGTGCCATACTCTTTATGGACGGTTAACTTTAGATTGATTGAAAGTTTAATGGAATAAGTCTCAAAATTGTTAAAAATTTGTGAATCTAATAAAATGCGACATTATGTGCTTTCATTTTTTTTCATTTCTGTTGGTATATATTCCATCTATCTGCTTCATATTTACATTTGTTGGTTATTGATAAATATTGACCCCTCTGATTTTTTCAGGTTGTTTGGACATTCTACAAGAAATATAAGTTTTAGCAGTGGTCATAAGCGCTGTAAAAAGTTCTACAAACTACTGCTAAATGTTCCCAAGGTTTTTACCAACGGTTTGTAAAGTGTCACCAGAAGTGTTGGGATGCAGCGACGCTTTGGTAAACGCTAGTATAGTCTTTTTTATACCAACGGTCACGTTAGCGACGGTTTATAATGCTTGTAAAAAATATAAATCAATGCTTTTTAAATGATGTATTTTGAACCGCTGATATTTTTGTCCATAAATTATAAACGCTGCTATAACTTCAAATTTAGTAGCACTTCTAACCGCTAACAAAAATTGTTTAATGCTTCTAGAATTTTACTTTTAGTAACACTTTTGAACGCTACTAAAATCTATTCATATCTAATTTATCCTAATTGGTAGCTTAAATTTAAAACCATAATATAATAACTACTAGTATAACTATTAGTATAACACTTTTGAGCGCTATTAAAATCTATTCATATATAATTTATCCTACTTGGTTGCTTAAATTTAAAACGATAATATAATGACTACTAGTATAACACTTTTGAGCGTTACTAAAATCTATTAATTCATTGTTCATCCACAATACCTACTAGTATAACTTCAAATATCTACTAAAATTCTTTCTATAAAATAATATATTAACTCCAAATTTTGAATGCGAAGAAATTCTCATTTTCAAAAATCACAATAATTTCTAACAAAAATTACAAAAACTGTGCATAATTTTAAAATAAATATAAGTATTCCATAATAAACTAGACACAACACAAAAAAATATAAAAGGTAGGTTTCTTAAAGTTTAAAACACAAGAAAAATTATGATATCATGCCATCCTTATGGAAGCCTCCACACACTAGCTTTCAAATTAAAAATATAAAGTCATCATCGAGCACTTTTAAATTGTCCTATTATCTGCAATACAAATGACACTAAATTAAAATAAATATCATTTGCAATTTTTATAAAATACAATAAAGAAATTAAACTAGAAGAGATTATGACCTAAATTGTCATGCCCCAACATCAGGGTCACGCGACAGCCCACCAAAAAGATAGTTTGAGAAAATAAGATTTGCAGTTGGATAGCCCTCAACTCAAAAATAAACATCATTTGGATAAAATTTTCCACAGTTCAACTCTCATAAACTGAAAACGTGCATCTTATACATGAATAAGTATATCGCCTAAAAGCGTGCAAAACCAGCCATCACAGGCGTTACATGTAAAAGTACATGTGCAAACAAAAGGGAAAACTACAGCAAGTTTTCCATCACCTCTGCAACTAGGTCAATCCCACATGCTCACCTGAAAAGGTTTTACAGCAAAATCCCACACCGTGAGCCGGAGCCCAATAGAACATAGACAATAAAGCTGTAAAGCAGGCTATGCAATTACAAGCATACAAACTCCACAACAGGAGCCCAAAAGGATTTTCTATCTCTAAACCACAAGTTTTCATCCTTCAAACTATGCATATCATCCTAACATATATAATGCCACAGTTAAGGAAAAGAAGTAATAAAACAGTATGCTCCATTCGGGTCACACAGCCGAGGAGAAAGATGTAAATGAAATCCTATGTACCGACTCTGTCACACAGACAAAGGTAACAACTATAGACTCCTGCCCATTACCCTAGACCCAAGTCACATAGACTGGCTTGGTAATGACAAGCTCTATACAGAGTTACAATAATAATGCCATTCACGGAGGCAACTGACTCAATTTACGGGGATTGACCCAAAGGTACAGAGCACCTACGCTGCGCACGTTTTTGGACTTTCACCGATGAGCACTACAGGCCCACATGCAACCACACACACTATGTCACAGTACATCTATGGATAACATTTAAAAACCCACAAAGCATTTATACAACACAAGTGTAAAATGATCCAATCCATTAACCATGGAGATCAAAAACTATTTCGAGCAAAACGTTTAAGAGTTGAGATTCAACCCCGTGGGTAGCTCCAAACCTCCAAAAAGCACGTTTTTTTACTATTTTTCCAAAACACCTCGTTTTCAAACCTCCATTTGAAAACTACGGATGTCAACATCCCATATCATGAAATAAACCGAGAAAGGCGTAAAAATCCACTTTTACCCAAAAACCAAGGTTTAAACATGAAAACAGCATTTGATGTATTTTCTACCTAGTGAAAACACGTATAATTACACAAAACACCCTTATGCAGCAATAGGATCTAGAATCCTACCTCAGAGAGTCAAGAACTCGACGTCTCAAAACTAAACAGTGTCAATGAGAATCCGTCTGGATGGATGCGAAGCCCTCGGCCCCGATAGCAAGGATCCACAAATGATCAGACTCAAAACCAAGCCCGAACCCTCAAAGCTAGAGAGAAGGCAGAGAAAAGGGGTTTCTTAGCCAGAAAGAAAGAGAATATCAAAATATCTCAGCCCCTAAAACCTTTATAAACACGCCAAAAATATTCTGTCAAGTCGATCGAACCCCTGAGTTTGGTCGACCGAACCCAAAAATCTCAGTTCAGTCGATTGAACCGAGCCCCTCAGTCAACCGAATGGCTGGGCAGAGAGTTTTCAGACGGTTTTTAGGCAAAAATAAGTTTCTAAGGTCCAAACAAGCCTCTACCAAACCTCAAAAAGCGTGTAACACATTTATACATGTTGTTCTACAACTATAAAGTATAAACCATGCATAGATGCTATTCATATACTGAAGAAAACACATCAAGTATATAGATAACCTAAAAGATAAGGGTCAAGGTCTCGCAACTCTCCCCCCTTATGGAATTTTTCTCCCGAAATTCGCAACAAGGTCACAAGGTAAACAGGTCTAGATATCTAGCACGCATCCCAGACTCGAGCTCCTATGTCACTTCCTCAACCCCGTGATGAAGCCATAAGACCTTGACATAAGCAATTATTCTGCCCCGCAACACCTTCTCCTTTGTATCAAGAATCCTCATTGGACGCTCCTCATAGGTGAAATCCTCATCAACTCGCAGCTCAGCCCAATCTAACATGTGTGAAGGATCAGGTTCGTACCTCCGAAGCATAGAAATGTGGAACACATTATGCACAGATGCTAACTGAGGTGGCAAAGCTAAACGATAAGCAACCTCACCATTCCTATCGGGGATCTCAAATGGTCCAATGAAGCGCGGCGATAGCTTCCCGCTACGACCAAACCTCATCAAACCTCTACGTGGCGAGACCTCTAGAAACACATGATCCCCCACGGCAAACTCCAAAGGCCGCCTCCTCTGATCTGCATAACTCTTCTGACGGCTCTACACTGTCGCGAGGCGCTGGCGAATCACTATAACCTTCTCCGTCGTCTCCCGTACCATGTCGGGTCCCAAGACTGTGGTCTATCCCACTTATGTCCAACATACGGGTGATCTACATGGTCTACCATACAAAGCCTCATATGGTGCCATCCCAATACTGGACTGATAGTTGTTGTTGTATGCAAACTCTGCCAACGGTAGATGATCCTCCCACGAACCTCTGAAATCAAGAACACAAGCTCTCAGGATATCCTCCAGAATCTGTATGGTCCTCTCTGACTAGTCTTCCGTCTGGGGGTGAAAAGCAGTACTGAACATCAAGTTCGTCCCCATGGCCTCCTGCAGACTCTACCAAAAGCGCGAAGTAAAGCGCGGGTCCCTGTAAGAAATAATAGACACTAGCACTCCATGCAATCGGACTATCTCTCTAACATACAAGCGATTCAGTCTATCCACCGAATCCCTCACTCAGATGGAAAGAAAGTGTGCAGACTTCGTCAACCTATCAACCACAACCGATACGGCGTTGTGTCCCCTACTTGACCGTGGAAATCTTGACACAAAGTCCATCGTGACATGCTCCCACTTTCACTGTGATATAGGCAACAACTGTAGCAATCTTACCGGTCTCTGATGTTCCGCCTTTACCTTTTGACAGGTAAGGACCAGAAAAAAAACTGGATCACACTCTCTTCATACCAGTCCAACAGAACTGACGACGTAGGTCATGGTACATCTTTGTGCCTCCAGGATGCACGATAAGACGAGAATGATGACACTCACGAAGTAGATCACCTCGGCATGACTCAGGCACAAACAACCTCCCAGCTAACCTCAAACTCTGATCAGAACCCACAATCCAGCCTGTTGTATCTTCTCCACTAGCAACACGATCTCGTATCATCTGAGCCTCCTGGTCCATCTGTTGGACCTCTAGCACACATGCTATCAACATTGGTCGAGTAACTACAGAAAACAAGGTTGCACCATCGCGATCTCCCTGAGGCACAAACCAAACTCCCCAATCTCTCTAAGCATGCCCCACTCACGTATAGCCACAGAAGAAAACGATCCATGAGACCTCCTGCTGAGAGCGTTAGCCACCACATTGGCTTTCCCAGGATGATACTGCAAATCAAAATCATAATCCTCTAACAACTCCATCCATTGTCGCTGGCGTAAGTTCAGGTCCTTCTGTGAAAATAAGTATTTCAAACTCTTGTGATCGGAGAATACCTCGAAGTGCTCATCATACAAATAGTGACGCCATGTCTTTAAAGAGAACACCACGACTGCCAACTCCAAGTCATGTGTAGGATAGTTCCTCTCATGCATCTTCAACTGTCGAGAACCATAGGCTACAACCTTCCCTCCCTACATCAACACACAGCCAAGACCATCATGTGAAGCATCACAGTACATAGTATACCCCAAGCCTCGCTCTGGGATAATCAACACAAGCGCGCTAGTCAACCTCGTCTTCAGCTCTTGAAATGCTGACTCACAGGACTCACTCCAAGCAAACACAACTCCCTTCCGCGTCAGATGTGTCATCGGTGTAGCAAGTCTCGCAAAGTCTTTCACAAACCGCCGATAGTAGCCGGCTAAACCTAGAAAACTACGTATCTCAAAGACACTCTTTGGTCGCTCCCAACCAGTCACAGCATCAGTCTTTAACGAATCCACAGCTACCCCGTCTGTCGACACTACGTGTCCTAGAAACCTCACCTCAGACATCCAGAACTCGCACTTCTCGAACTTCGCATACAAGCGATGTTCTCTCAGAAGCTGCAAAATGATACGCAAGTCATCCTGGTGTGCCTCTCTAGTGGGTGAATATATCAGAATATCATCCACAAACACCACTACAAAACTGTCCAAATAAAGATGGAAGATCCGGTTCATAAAACCCATGAACGTAGCAGGCGTGTTCGTCAGACGGAACGTCATAACCAGAAACTCGTAGTGACCACAGCGAGTCCAAAAAGAAATCTTCACTATGTCCTCATTCCTAATCCTCAACTGATGATATCTTGATCTCAAGTCAATCTTCGAGAAGCAACTCGAACCCTTACCTCCTCATCCAACATGAGAGCTGCAAAAAGAAAACCCAGGTTGCCCTAGTTCCGCACAGTACTGGGCAAAGACATCAAACCCTCATCCTGGTCTCCCACAAAACAAAAATAATCTCCTGCCGATGTACAAATCGTCACCCTCCGTCGATCGCAATTGATAAAGGCACGATAGGTGGTCAGCCAGTCCATCCCTAGGATGACATCGAACGCGGTCATGTCCAGAATGATAAAGTCAAACTCTAAGCAAAGACCGACAACCTCCAACACGCAGGATCTACAGACAATACTCAACGTCACACTCCACTGACTAGGGTCTCTACACACAAGGTACTACCCAACCAGTCCATTTGCAACCCTAATACAGATGCGAAAGCAGAAGATATAAACGAATGTGATGCTCCAGTATCGATAAGAACACTGGCCCATGATTTGAAGACTAGAAGGGTACCTCTGATCATGGAGGTGGTAGCAGCAGAATCGGATACGACCGGTGCTCTAGAAGAACTGGGCTCTGTAAGAACATAAGCTCTGGCTGGTCCACTGTAGCCCTGAACTGTAGACTGTCGGCCCAACTGTACTGAAGCTCCTCCCTCTGCAAATCTGGATAGCTGACGTCCGTGGGTAGGTGGAGTAACAGGTGCTCCAGCTGTACTCCGCGTGCTCTCTCCCCTATGGCAGTCCCTCCAAATGTGCCCGGACTGGCCGCACTCAAAACATATCACTAGCTCCCTCTCCCGCGTCTGTGACTATGACTGTGCCTGAACAAGCGCTGGACTCCGGCACTCTACTGCACGATGCCCTGGTCGTCTGCATCTATAACAAATAAGCTCTCTCTAATCAGATCGTCCCGTTGAGGCTACGGGAGGTGTAGATGTAGTAGACTGTGGCTGATACGACCCCACTAGATAGGAACTCGGACCAGATGCCTGACGACGCTTGTTCTCCCTGTGCCCCTGATCCTGTGAGCGTCCCCAACCTTGCTATCCCCGACTGTCTCTGTCTCGGTGCGTCTCATTCATAGTATCCTTCACCTTCATGGCGGTCTCCACTAACACTGTAAAAACCTGCATCCTGAGTGCGGACACTCTGTCACGGATAGCGGGTCTCAAACCCCTCTCAAACCTCTTCGCACGGAACTCATCAGTAGATACGATGTCCTGTGCAAATCTGGATAAGCTAGTAAACTCAGCCTCATATTCAACCACAGACATCGTCCCCTGAGATAAGAAGAGAAAATCCTCTCTGTAACGATCCCTCAGAGTCACTGGAAAGTATTTCTCCAGAAATACTTTCGTGAATGCCTCCCAGGTGCCCCTAACAGTAGTCCTGGCGAACTTTCACCACATATGAGCACTCCCCCTCAGTTGGAAGGCAGCAAATGAAAGCGGCAGATCATCCTCCTCAATCTGTGGAGTATCAAGGATCCTAGTAACTAGTTCTATCCATTCTGTGGCAACTGTGGGGTTAGGATCCCCAAAAAAGGTAGGAGGGTCCAGACGGTGAAACTCGCGCATCGCGATCGTCGCCCTCGGCTCAGGTATGCTCTCTCGTCCCCTAGAGGCCTCAGCCAGTTGCCGGATGGAGCCGACCATCTCATGCAAGAAATCTCCGTCAGCAGGTCCTTGGGGTGCATTAGCATCCCCAATATTTGGGACTGGAATGTCCCTTCGGCCAGAACCACAGCCACGGCTTTGACCTCAGCCTCATCCTCCCCGCGTGGACATAACTCTATACGAAAGCAACATAATAGGATAAGCATCCATACAACAGGTTATTGCTAACGTAAAAGACAGATAAGCACGCTAACACATAGCCACTTAATATCATGTCATCACATCTCACATACCGAGGAGAACCAACAAGGACTTGTCCATCGGGATAACCCACTTAGACTTCTTGTCAGAAATCACGTCGGCGAAACGCGTCTCTAACATGGCTCCCAAGTTTGTTAATCCAAACGCCCGAAGGCAAGACTAATCAATCCTAAGGTTCAACCTCCATACCCACGTATACACAATCATCATGCTAAACAGGCTATCATGCTTATGTTAGGAAAACGCTGTAACACATGCAATCAAGCACACATACATCCTCACAAGGTGACGTACCCTATTTCCCATGGCTCATAAGTATTCGAACCCAGAACTCTGATACCAAGTTGTCATGCCCCAACATCAGGGTCACGCGACAGCCCACCAAAAAGATAGTTTGAGAAAATAAGATTTGCAGTTGGAAAGCCCTCAACTCAAAAATAAATATCAGTTGGATAAAAATTCCCATAGTTCAACTCTCATAAACTGAAAACATGCATCTCATACATGAACAAGCATATCGCCTAAAGGCGTACAAAACCAGCTATCACAGGCGTTACATGTAAAAGTACATGTGCAAACAAAAGGGAAAACTACAGCAAGTCTTCCATCACCTCTGCAACTAGGTCAACTCCACATGCTCACCTGAAAAGGTTTTACAGCAAAATTACACACCGTGAGCCGGAACCCAATAGAACATAGACAGTAAATCTGTAAAGCAGGCTATGCAATTATAAGCATACAAACTCCACCACAGGAGCCCAAAAAGGGTTTTCTATCTCAAAACCACAAGTTTTCATCCTTCAAACTATGCATATCATCCTAACATATATCATGCCACAGTTAAGGAAAAGCAGTAATAAAACAGTATGCTCCACTCGAGTCACACAGCTGAGGAGAAAGATGTAAATAAAATCCTATGTATCGACTCTGTCACACAGACAAAGGTAACAACTATAGACTCCTGCCCATTACCCTATACTCAAGTCACACAGACTGGCTTGGTAATGACAAGCTCTATACGGAGTTACAACAATAACGCCATTCACGGAGGCAACCGACTCAATTTACGGGCATGAAACCCGAGAGTCCAGAGCACCCACACATCGCCACTCACGGAGGCAACCGACTCAATTTACGGGGATTAACCCGAATGTACAGAACACCTACACTGCGCACGTTTTCGGACTTTCACCGAGGAGCACTACAGGCCAACATGCAGCCACACACACTATGTCACGGTACATCTATGGATAGCATTTAAAAACCCACAAAGCATTTATATAACACGAGTGTAAACTGATTCAATCCATCAACCATGGAGATCAAAAACTATTTCCAGCAAAACGTTTAAGATTTGAGATTCAACCCCGTGGGTTAGCTCCAAACTTTCAAAAAGCACGTTTTTCACCATTTTCTCAAAACACATCGTTTTCAATCCTCCTTTTGAAAACTACGGATATCAACATACCCATATCATGAAATAAACTAAGAAACGCGTAAAAATCCACTTTTACCCAAAAACCAAAGTTTAAACATGAAAACAGCATTTGATATATTTTCTACCCGGTGAAAACACGTATAATTATACAAAATACCTTTATACAACAGTAGAGTCTAGAATCCTACCTCGGAGAGTCAAGAACTCGACATCTCAAAACTGAACGGCGTCAAAACGAGAATTCGTCAGGATAAATACGAAGCCCTCAGCCTCGATAGCAAGAATCCACAAAGGATTGGACTCAAAACCAAGCCCCGGGCCCTCAAAGCTAGAGAGAAGGCAGAGAAAAGGAGTTTCTTAGCTTGGAAGAAAGAGAATATCAAAATATCTCACTCCCTGGAACCTTTATAAACACGCCAAAAATATTCTGTTAAGTCGACTGAACTGAGCCCCTCAGTCAACCGAACGGCTGGGCATAGAGTTTTTCGACGATTTTTAGGAAAAAATAGGTTTCTAAAGTCCAAACAAGCCTCTACCAAACCCTGAAAAACATGTAACATATTTATACATACTGTTCTACAACCGTAAAACATAAACCACGCATAGATGCTATTCATATACTGAAGGAAACACATCAAGTAGATAAATAACTTAAAAGATAAGGGTCAGGATCTCACATAAATAAAACACCAACCCAAAATTTGTATTTTCGGTAATAATACCATCCCAAGCACCGACCATTCTTTCTTTCTTTTTTTTTTAATTTATGAAAGTTATGAAAAATAACTAACAACGAAAAACCTCAACTGAAGTTATCCCTCTAGTTGAGTTGCTACGAGTATTTAAATTTAAACAAAAAAATTTTAGAAGATAAAAAAGAAAAAGAACTCTGAAAAAGGGCCTAAGGTTTTTTTAGATCTCTAGAACAGTGATCCACAGATTTTATGCTCTTGAAACAAAAAAAAAATCAACCGCCCAAAAAAATCAACATAAAAGCAATAAATTTCATTAGGTGAACCAATCACATTTTAGTTACAATCTACTCACAACCACACATTAAAACGGGGCATTTATCAACATCTAACCCTCTAGAAAGGATCCAACTGGAACTATACCTCTAGGAAATAGAAAATGCAATACTATGAGTAACACAACAGTAAAAAGAAAAGAAAAAAGAAAAAAGAAAAAAAAAAAGAAACCAAATTACCAAATTAATACGAATAACAATAACTACCATTTTTTATCCATCTAAAATCATCAATATAATACAAATTTAAATATATTTATATTGAATTTAAATTTAAAATTTGTAGAGAAAAGGGGTCCTAGGCGAACCGTGGCATTAATTATGGAAGTGATGACGAGGTATGGTGTTTATGGTGGTGGTGGCATTTACATTTCTCCCATAAGCACACCTCACTCCACTTTTCCTATTAGTATTCTCCACAAAAAAAAGAAAAGTATTAAGTGCGGCATAAAAAAGATCTGATTTTTATATTTTCTATATATAAATTTTACATTTAGAATTATAAATCCACACAACTATATAATCAGATATATAAACGTGGTAATGCCAGAAGAAGTATGTAATAATAAGAGATGGGGTGGTTGGGAGAGATTCTTCCAAATAGTTTATTTTTATTGTTCCTAAATTTAATTTATATTTGTGCCTGATTTTTATTTTAGTTTCGTCTCAGTAATGCATAATCAACAAAATACAAAAATTTGACCAAAAAATTAAAAACTCAGAAAAGACTAGAATAGATTATATTAACTAAAATATCTTTCAATTGTCACTTATGTCATTCTCAATTGGAGAATAGAATTCTTCGTCCGTTTGAAATTCATTTTACAGATAGTTCGGTTATTAGTTGAGATGAAAAGTAATAAAAATCGGGATGGTATACTTTTAATCTCGGTTAGTAAGCGAGATGAAAACATAAAAACAATCTCGGTTATTAATTGAGTTGAAAAGTTTAAAAAAACTGAGATAGAGTACTTTTAATCTCGGTTAGTAAGCGAGATGAAAACATTAAAAAATCGAGATTTGGTGTGCTTTTAATCTCAGTTAATAACCGAGATGAAAACCTAGTTAATTATTTGTTTTTAGTATCACTTGTTCTTGATGAACCTAGCTAGCTATCAGTACCTGCTTTTATTAGTTGAAAACATATTTATTACTACCCAATTTTTTAATTATAACATCAACAATACAATCAAACATTTCAAATTCAATGTATCAAAACATTTCAACAATGCACAATATATCAAAATAGCTATAACAAAAATAGCTCAAATTCAATATCAAAACAGTGTACAATTTTTCAAAATAACTCTAACAAAAAAAGTTCAGAACATCTTAAAACAGCTCATGTATCTTACTGTTTCATGCATATATCATCTTATCCTTAAATTCAATATGAAAACAGTATCACAATTCAAAACTACTAATATCAAATTCACCAATCTAAAAATAGCAAACTCAAATCTCTCAATCTCAAAACAGTACTGTAGGATTCTTCTGGAATAGACAAATAATAAACAATAATAGAGAGATGAAATTTGTAAAGTAGTCATAAACACAGAACGAAGAGTGATAAGGTTGGGTGAAGGAGAAGACTAATTGAGTCAGAATATCGGCAGTATAAACAATGTCTCTGGTCATGGAAATATGATTCTCCCGAAAGCATCACTATCCCACCTATTTATAACACTCAGAGGAGTTATGTTAGAATCGGGATAGGATTCTTTAAAAGATATAATTAGATCATGAAAAAGTGATCTCGGAGAATCAAGAAATTCTATCCAACAATCGACCAGGTAGTGTTCTACTCCAACTCAACTAGGTCAGCCGACAAATGCCCTACGTGGATACCTGCCCCACTCGGGTCAAGTACCCGACCCACTCGGGTCGAGTGACTCGGGGGTCACTCTAGTGCCTCGAGTGGGAGGGTTCGTATGACTCGACAAATTCTTTCCTTAGCCACCAAGCCACGTGTCTCCCAATGTCCCGTGCAAGATTGGACTGTCATTGTCTTCATTGTCTCTGGGAAAGCCTTTCGATTCTTAGAGCAATCTATGTTGATATAGTCCGTGCTATATCTTGGCTGTTCAGTCTGTGCTAAGCCACATAGACGGTGCTTATGGAAGTAATACAGTTTGTGCTTTCTTCTTGGTCTGTGCTATGGCAATGATACAGTCTGTGATGTCTTCATGGTTTGTGCCATGGTAAGTAGTCAGTGCTACTGTCATAGTCAGGGTTACGCTTCATAGTCTGTGCTATAAAAGTAATATAGTCTGTGCTATCTTCATAGTCTGTGCGATGGTAAGTAGTCAAAGCTACTGTCGTAGTCAGTGCTACGCTTTATAATCTGTGCTATGAAAGTAATATAGTATGTGCTGTCTTCATGGTCTGTGCCATGGTAAGTAGTCAGAGCTACTGTCGTAGTCAGTGCTACGCTTTATAATCTGTGCTATGAAAGTAATATAGTATGTGCTGTCTTCATGATTTGTGCCATGGTAAGTAGTCAGAGCTACTGTCGTAGTCAGGGCTACGCTTCATAATCTGTGCTATGGAAGTATTACAGTCTGTGCTGTCTTCATGGTCTGTGCCATGGTAAGTAGTTAGAACTACTATCGTAGTCAGGGCTACGCTTCATAGTCTGTGCTATGAAATGTCTTCAACTCATAGTCAGGGCTACGCTTCATAGTCTGTGCTATGGCATGTCTTCAATTCGCAGTCTGTGCCACAAAATGTCTTGCGCCCCTGCATGATGAGCAGCAATATTAGTTGGCCGAGTTATAGGGGGTCCTAGTAGCTCAGATCCCCAATAATTTGAGTAGGTCAAGTGTGGGTCTTCTTGTAACTTGAGTAACTTTGAGTTGTATGTCCGATTTACTGATGGAGTAAAATTGGTCCTACTCGAGCAACTCGGGTTACTTAAGTAACTGGAGTGGGCGAGTCTTTTGGGCCTCACAATCTTGCTTCTACTTTATTAATTATGTCATCACCCGAGTACCTGGGTTAGAGTAGTCGGCACTGGCTAAGTTGCAGAATACCCGAGCTATTGTTGAGCCGAGTAACTCGGGTCATGAGTGACTCGAGTTATGAGTAGAATTATTGCACCCGAGCCACTTGAGGGATGAGTAGCTTGAGTCATGAGTGACTCGAATTATGAGTATAAATATTGTAGCCAAGCCACTTGAGGGGTGAGTAGCTCGGGTTATGAGTGACTCGAATTATGAGTGTAAGTAGCGTACCCGAGTTACAAGAGGGGAGAGTAGCTCGGGTGACCGCCCTGGTGGCTTGGCCCATAATTATTCATGTATTTATTATTCAAAAAAAATATTGATAAGTGACGACCCATCTACACCTTGCCACCTGTGCGCGCGTTATATTATTTATAATATCGCGCGCGTACACTTATTATCTAGTCGCTGTGACTCCTCGTCTTCTTCAGGCAATGGTCGGCGCCATTACTCCGAGTATCCGAATGATCACTCCATTCTTCTCTATAAGCCTTTCTCTTAGTGATTTCTTTTTCTCTTCCCTTTCCTTCTTTGGGTCTACCAAAGGCAGTTGAGATTTGTGTTATGTCAGTGTAGAAAGAGCTCGGTTTAATTGGCGGCTTGATGGTATTACAGAGGTTTTCAGCTGCTTCAATTAGGGCCGAGAATGTGGGTAAGTTAAGATTAATGAGATGAGCTCTATACTCTCGTAGAATCCCTTAAACACACATCTGCACCAGATGGGACTCACAAATTGGGTCATGAAATTCAACAGCCTGATCTTGGAACCTTTTGACATACTCGAATAGGTCATCTCCCAGCCTTTGCGTTTCTTGAATCAAGGTGAGCATTGTTATGTTCTCGTGTACTTGGAAGAACTTCGTGTGGAACTTGTTGACCATATCTTCCCAGGTGATAATCGAACCTAGTGCAAGGTTGACATACCAACTGTACGCCCTGTCCGTTAAGGACTTTGAGAACTTTCGCAAGTGCAGTGTATGATCTCCTCCATATGCCCCCAGTGTTTCGACGAACCTGACCACATGCTCCCTAGCGTTTCCATTCCTTCCATCGAACTTTGTGAATTGTGGGGCTATATATCCTTCGGGGTAAGACACCCTTAAAAGGTACGGCGGATAAGGTTGCTGGATATCCAAATCTGGTAAGGATGGCAATTCTCTTCGTCCTCTCCTTATGAAACATTGATTGGGCATCTGCGATCGTGATAAACTGAGCTTGTGTTCCTGGTATACCAAGATCCAGGTTGATAGACCCTGGCATCGTTATCGGGGTAACCTGCGCTTGGGGTCTGATCTATTTTATTGGTTGATGCTGACCCATTGAGGTCACCTGGGGATGTATTGGTGCCTTCTTCGTTGGTAGCCTCTCACCTGAAGCCTCTGCTCGATTGACGTTTGTTATTGTCACCAAGTTCGAATTGGTTAGCCCTGCAATAGTGTTCAGGATGCTAGTTTGACCATCTTGAATAGCCTATAACGCAACTAGAAATAGGTCATCGAAGTTGTTGTTGAGATTCACCTGCTATTTCGTGCCAGGCTCAACATTGCGGTCGTTACTGTTGGAATGACCATCTGACATGGCTGGTTTAGGGGTTGTGTGTAATCCGCTCATAGTGCTGGCCATTAACAAATTCACCTCCCCAGCAGAGTCGCCAAATAATGTAGGGTTCTTTTGGAATAGACAAATAATAAACAATAATAGAGAGGTAAATTTTGTAAAGTAGTCAGAAACACTGAACGAAGAGTGATAAGGTTAGGTGAAGGAGAAGGCTAATTGAGTCAGAATATCGGCAGTATAAACAATGTCTCTAGTCATGGAAATCTGATTCTCCCGAAAGCATCACTATCCTACCTATTTATAACACTCAGAGGAGTTATGCTAGAATCGGGATAGGATTCTTTAAAAGATATAATTAGATCATGAAAATGTGATCTCAGAGAATCAAGAGATACTATCTGACAATTGATTAGGTAGTGTTCTACTCTAACTCAACTAGGTCGGCCGACAGATACCCAGCGTGGATACTCGACCCACTCAGGTTAAGTACCCGACCCATTCGGGTCGAGTGACTCAGGGGTCACTCGAGTGGGAGGGTCTGTATGACTCGAAAAATCTTTTCCTTAGCCACCAAGTCACGTGTCTCCCAACATCCCATGCAAGTTTGGACTGTCATTGTCTTCATTGTCTTCATTGTCTCTGGGATAGTCTTTCGATTCTCAGAGGAATCTATGTTGATATAGTTTGTGCTATATCTTGGCTGTTCAGTCTGTGCTGAGCCACATAGTCTTTGCTTATGGAAGTAATACAGTTTATGCTATCTTCATGGTCTGTGCCATGGCAATGATACAGTTTGTACTATTTTCATGGTCTGTGCCATGGTAAGTAGTCAGAGCTACTATCATAGTCAGGGCTACGCTTCATAGTCTGTGCTACGAAAGTAATACAGTTTATGCTATCTTCATGGTGTGTGCCATAGTAAGTAGTCAGAGATACTATCGTAATCAGGGCTACGCTTCATAGTCTGTGTTATGGAATGTCTTCAATTCATAGTGAGTGCTACGCTTCATAGTCTGTGCTATGGCATGCCTTCAATTCATAATCTGTGCCACAAAATGTCTTGCGCCGATGCGTGATGAGCAACGATATTAGTTGGCCGAGTTATAGGGGGTCCTAGCAGCTCGAATCCCCAATAATTCAAGTAGGTCAAGTGTGGGTCTTCTTGTAACTTGAGTAACTTGGAGTTGTATGTCCGATTTACTGATGGATTAAAATTGGTCCTACTCGAGCAACTCGGGTTACTTGAGTAACTCGAGTGGGCGAGTCTTTTGGGCCTCTTAATCTTGCTTCTACTTTATTGATTGTGTCAGCACCTGAGTACCTGGGTTAGAGTAGTCGACACTGGTTAAGTTACAGAATACCCGAGCTACTGGAGAGGGGAGTAGCTCAGGCCATGAGCGACTCGAGTTATGAGTAGAATTATTGCACCTGAGCTACTTGAGAGGTGAGTAGCTCGGGTCATGAGTTTCTTGAGTTATGAGTATAAATATTGCACCCGAGCCACTTGAGGGGTGAGTAGCTTGGGTCATGAGTAACTTGAGTTATGAGTATAAATATTGCACATGAGCCACTTGAGGGGTGAGTAGCTCGGGTCATGAGTGACTCGAGTTATGAGTGTAAGTAGCGTACCCGAGCTACTAGAGGGGTGAGTAGCTTGGGTGACCGCCCTGGTGGCTTAGCCCATAATTATTCATGTATTTATTATTTTAAAAAAATATTGATAAGCGACGACCCATCTACAAGTACTATAGTTCAAAATAACTAAAATTCTTCAATATCAATACAACTTCAAATTAATTCATGCTCGCTGATACTCAACTTGTTCCTGCAATAGTTTTAAGCACATAGTTTTAAGTCTTACATGAATTCCACTGATTACAAAATAATACTTGTGTTGAGATTGAACTTTATGATTATGACTATGACAAATCGAACACTCGGATAACATGAACAAATCCAACCCTTTAACATACTAAATGAACAAAATTGACAATAATGATCAAAGCTAAAGTAATCACATGCCTTTGAATGATCATAGTTTTAAAAAAAACACACACACACATCTCTAGTTGCAGAGTAGTTCGAAATTACATATTTTTTAAAGTAAAATTGATCCACTCAACTCGCACTTCATCAAGTTCAGTTTTCATGTACGTTTGTTTTTCATTGAACTACAATTGATCATTTAAAAAGAAATTAACTAATAATAATTATAGTAGGCAATAAATAATACTAAAATGTAAAATTGATCTTACATTTTGTCTATCTAAAATGTTTCGATCTCTAATCAAATCTTTCATGTACCTTATCACATAATACCCATATTTTACATTTGAGCGTTGTTGGGGGGCACTATATACAAAGATATTGATTTTCAAAAAAATTAATAATTACCACCGACACAAAAAAATAAAATAAATAGAACAACATTTATATCATAACCACTTTCCAAAATAGACTTGTCCTCCTCTTACTCTTGGTTGTCTTGTAAATTTTGAGTCCCCTTAGTAAAAAGAATATTTTAAACTATTAACAAATAAAAAAAAACGATGTAACTATGACGTAGAAAAGTCATCAAACTTGTGTGCTTATCAGAATTTCAAGGCTTAGGTTGATTTCATTTTTGAGTGAAACAAGATAGTGCACTATCATCAATAAAGGATCGATGACTAACAATATCTAATGGTACCTAAAATGGACAAGTTACAAATATAAGCGCAAATAGTTCAAATGTAATGTCAGGCCCCAAACTTCGGGTCACCCGAAACACAACAAACAACACCCAACCCGATGTTTCACTCACAAGATACGAGACATGCATGCAATAAATATACTTGCCAACAGGCTTACAACATACGATTCTAAAACCAAAACATGTAAAACATACATAATTCAAACGAAACAAAAAGAGAAGACTACAAGTCTTCTTCCCCAACTGGCTCCTCTCGATCAACCTGCGTGACCAAATGCACTTGAAAAATATTTCAAATCCTACACCATGAGCCAAAGCTCTGCAGAAAACTAGACAAATATGAAATAAAAGATAAACATGCTAACAGAGTAATATGTATGTTACGACTCACCCGAGCCTAAAAAACATGTTTTATAGGATCAATGTAATGTGAAAAGATATAAGATTTTTCGACTTACACGAGCCTCAAAGGAAAACAGTTTGATATATTTATACATGTACTATAATGCTTCATAGGCAATCATCAACTCTCATGAGTCCAGACTCTCACGAGCCCCACATGCAACACAGATATACCCATCAACTCTTACGAGCCCCACATGCAACACAGATATATATAAATATATCCACAAGGATTCTTACTCAACACATACAACACTCACCACGCAACACATGCCACCCACATAATGCAATACATGCAACCTAATATGCAATTTTCAACTCTCTTTCAAGCCTCAAAACATTTTTTCATAATTCGCATGCAATTCATGTCATACACCCTCTCGAGCTTTCACCAAAGGACCGAAGTCCCAACTAATGCACCTTCTCGGGCTTTGTGACACCCCGTTCTCCAGGCATGTCAGGACACATGTAACTATAAATAAGGAACATATTCTAGCCGAATATTTGTAAATACACATGGTAACTATTACATCATTAACCGTTCAAAGTTTGTTCAAAATACTTAATAATTACAGTCATCCAGAAAATTTCAACAAAAGTTACAATATGCCCGTGCAAAACTAAACAAAAGATTCAGAAATAGACATCATATGCCTTCAAGCTGCGTCGTTGGGGTTAACCGGCTCTTGCCACACTCCCCCTTCTTCGTAGTCTTCTTCCTCAACGAACACGCCTTCCTCGAACTTTCCTACTTCTTCACCTGTGGCACGAATGCCATGAGTCGGAGCCCAGAAGAAAATTTCTTAAACCATCTAACAAACTCACGACAAGATAATCTACAATACATATCGTATAACACCCAATGCGAAGTTAAGGGACCAGAGATATAGGCAAACTATCATTTTTAACAGAATGCGCACATATAAGAACAGGAGTGTAAGTGCGTGATGCAGATGAATGCAATGTAAATGCCCAACCCCAAGTACTCCCAGTACAGTATCATGAATTCCGCGCCGGGAATTACATAGTAGACTTGATGGTATATTGATCACTTAACCTATCCTAGCCTCGTTGCGGAAGGTAAATGCTCGTCTTGGCTACATGCCTCAATTGTTTTACTCAATGACAACAGCGTGGGAGGGGGGAGGGGGGCAACCAGTTTTATTCATCCTTATCCGGACTAGCCGATCCCACATTAAGTACTAGGATGCTTGTTAAGCGTCAACCCAAAATTTAATTAAAACTAGTGACGATCCCATGGTGCCTAAATCTCCCTTTTATAATAAAATCCTCCAATTTAATATCACATCTGGCAACCAGGGACGCCATAAATCCACAACCACTGAATAATTAATTTTCTATGTCACCTAACCCAATCGAAAGATACGAAGAGAACTCCGATAACTTAAGATGAAATGGAGAGATGCCCATGTCGTGCAATATGTCTCTCATGTACATTTAATCATTGCATGGTATATAAATATAACATGGCACATGGTACAACTTGTTAAACCATTAAGTACAAGCATGTGAAGCATAACAACAATTTAAGCAACATAGACTCGAACTATTGGCATGATGAGTTCATCTCATTAAAAGCATCATTTTCATACACTAATTACTTACAAAGTGTATATAAGGTTCACACACTCAAGTCTCATAAGTAACACACCATTCAAACACTTACAATTTTAGGTACAAGTTTAATTGCTAGTTTAAAAGTTACAACAATGTTTCGAAGCACTTACGTATTGATTTAATTTCTAAAATTTTAACACCAATTAGATAAAAATATTTTCTACAACTTTCATGTTTATCACTAATTCTAGATTCTAAGACACGGGGGTCAGTTATTTTATTTAATTAAAAACGGTTCAGGAATTTATAGAGAAATACATAGGAATTGAGCCTCTATTGGCCACTGTTTTGGGGAATGAATTCAAAGGCTATGACTCTGATTTTTGATGGAATTCTAGTTTAAGGTGTCCCCTAAATGTTTCATGTTTTGGGTTAGGGCAACTTATTTGGAAAAAGCTTGATATATTGGCCAATTTATAAAATGGGCTCAGTCTGCCTAAAAAAGGTCTGCAGAGTGTGTTTTTAACAGAGAATGTTCAAAACCTTTGGGATATCATCCGATGGTATTTTGGGCTGATATTTGTTAAGTATTTAGTTTAATAATGTTACCTACATTTTTTATGGTACCACTTATGGATTTGGCTTCTAAAACGTTAGGTTTTGATTCTCACAAAATTGTTTGACAGAGAGGTCTGTCAGTCACTAAACCTTAACAATGACTTTGGGAAGGCTTTTGACCTATCAAAACTTTATATTTTTCGCTCCTTTTTAGTGTACAGAAAGATAAATATGTCCTCTACAAGTTTTATATTCTGACCTAATCTCGGTTCTTACTCTAATTTAGGGTTTTTAGGTCTGCAACTCAGAGTGGTCAAGATCTGACACTCTTTGAAAAATATAAGATATCTGGAGTTCAACTCAATGAAATCACTTTAAACCAATTTTGTATGAAAGATAGCTCAAAAATATAGATCTGGAGACAAACATCACTTTAAGACTATTTTTCTACATTTAGTTATGATGATTTAAAGTTGGTGGCAGAAAGTGAGTATGTCCAGAAAATCAGGTTACTTAGGGTTTTATTTGCTTAGATTATGTTGTGTACATTCTTCTGGGGCATGTTTGGGAGACTAAAAAGCTGATTTTGTATTTAATTAGGGTTTTAAATTGTATTTTGGTACATTTTTGTAATTATAAATGTATAAATTATTAATTTTATATACCAAAATCTACTAAAACCTATTATATTAATGTATTTATAATTAATTTAGTCTTTTCATGATTTATCATAATTTTAAAAGCAATTTAATAAATAAGTGTAGACTTTTAAATTAAATTAAGCTAGTTTGACTAAAATTGACTTTTTGACTTATTTATTGTGTAAAGATTTTAAATAATTATTTATTTACTTTTTTGAGCTATATTATTATATTATTATGTATATTACTTGTATAAAAAGTATTGGATCAAAATAATGCTTAATTTATATATATATGTTTCATTTTTAAGCTTAAAAAGGCAAAAAGTAATTTTTTGGGCACAAATTCCTACGTGGCCGGCCATGCAAGGGAAATTTGATCATTTTTGTTGTTATTTTATATTTTATTAATTAATTTTATATAAATATCTAATTTTGGGTATCTATGTGTCAAATTTAAAATTTTTAAGACTTTTTACTGTAATATGGGCAAAATTGTCATTTTACCTTAGTTATGGGAATATTTGATTTTTAATTTAATATTTTATGTTATTTACTCAATTTAAGCTGTTTCGAGACTTTTTTAAGTGTTAGGGTTTCTGGGTCAAATTAAGATTTCTTCTATTCATGTAACGACCTAAGTTGTCATCGTCTATCCATTGCTAATACTGAGGTTTGAGCCGGGTTGTTATAATCTAAGTGGCTACTATAAGAATTCGGACTGAGGTGTTACAATCGACTCCCTTAAAAAAAAAATTTCCTTCAAATTTTATGCGAAAGGTTGTAGATGATTACTTGCATTTCTTCTCTTCAAAGTTGTGTCCTTGTGTTGTTCGTTACTGAGGGTGTAGATAAGGTCGGGTTGATATGTTCAACATTTTGGGGGAAAGCGATTGTTTAATCTTGCTAATTTCTTTAATCGATCACTACAAAATTTTCAATGATCACGTAGCATACTTGTGGCGCCAGAATTGTTTGACTAGTGCTAACCTAAAGGCCTTTGTTCTTCAAGCATATCTTTTTTCAAGATAATGCAACAAGTCTAACTAACGTATATTTTAGAGTTTGTGAATTCGGGGGTACCTCCAATCATCAACGAATACTCCTTTTTCTCTTAGAAAGGCGAGCCTCTGGTCCATTAGTTCTCTTGTTGGTCGAGTTGTATCATCCTTTCCGAACTGCACGTTCCCTTTTCATGAATGTTGTAGTATCTTCCCCTTGGTAGCGAGCATTCAAACTTTTTATGTCCAAACTTATTGCAATTAAAGTAGATCGTTGAGCTTGTCTCTTGTGAACGGCGGACACTTCCCTCATCGCCATCTGGTTGGTCAGGTTGCACCACCTTTTTCACACCATTTGTTCCTTGCCGCAATGAATTTGTTTGATCCTTATAGCCCTAGTCTGGTTGACGGTGGTTATAGTTTAATCCTTTTTTACAGTGGGCATTCATACTTTTTATATCCGGGCTTCCGGCACTGATAACAGATTTTTAATTTTGGTGCCCTTTTTCCTAGTTGTTTTCGTTGGTTATCTTGAGAGTAAGGTTCCGAGTGTGTGATCTTCTTGTTATTCCATAGTGGTCCTCCTTGATTGTCTTCTCTAATTCTTGTCAGGTGGCGCATCATCTTATGTTCTGGCTGGTTGCACCTATAACAAATTCTCACTATTAGTTGTTGTTGCTTTGTGGCCTTGATCCAGACCTTGGTTATTCAGGAAAAATTCTTCCTCTCAGGTGCTGGGATATTTTGCACTCTTAAGTCTGATAAGTACCATGATCCTTCTTGGGGTGCCCTTCCTTGTGTTTGATCCAAATTGGAGGCTAGATCTTGCAAGATTCGTGCTAGGCTCGGGATATCTACTTTCCCCTTGGTTTCATTTACTCTCACTGAGCTCTCGTGATTTTGTCTTTGTCCCGCCATTTGTAAAGAAAGAAAAGGAAAAAGGGGTCACGGAACTGTTTGCTAAAGTTGATTCTACTTGTAAGGTGAAAGCATAACGCTCAATCTGTTTATTAATATGAAAAGTCTTATTCAATGAGATTCTATCGTTCTTCACCAAAGATCGTCACAGCAGGGCTACCATTTTGGGTTTTATATGAATTTCTGTTATTGTATTTCGGGTCTAACTTCATTAACTAGCAAAGACCTATTCCAACTAATCAATTCCTTTCTATTTTTATTCCGTATACTGGTAATCTCGCAGTGTTGTTCACACATAAAACCTCACACGGTTGCAAAGGCTAGTCAAAAACTTGTTATTGTAAGCTTCTTTGACTGAAAATAAGGATTTCCTTCGATCTCCATTATGCATACTCTTAACATACTTTTGATGGTTCAAAACCGAGTATTTAGACTGTCCAGGTGAGATGCGATCTCGGTTATGTTGGTATAAAACTTCACGAATATACTTTTTGCTTGTAGCTACCAATGTGTCGTGAGGTTTAACTAAGAGAAAGCGGGTGGCCTTAGTAAGGTAATTTATTACAACCCGAATGTTATCGTACTCTTGAGGCGATCTTTGATAAATCTTGGCGACAAAGTATGTAATCAAAGGCTTTCCAACCTTTCCAAGTGTTGTATTGTTTCTCTTAACTTCCATCGTTGGTACTTCATGTGCTGGCATGTAGGGTTTGGATGTCTCTTCCATTGACTGGATCGTTTCTCTCTGGTGGTTAGTCACTTTAAGGCAATTGAATGGGATAAAAGGTATGTCTGAGGCAAATATCGAGTCACATAATCCATTTGGGTTCTTCATCAAACTCTTGATGCTCATATCATTGTCAGAGATTCTCCATTGAAAGTGGGGATGGCCAGATTCAGATACTATCATTTTGGTGAGAAAGCTTATGTGACTAATGATGTATACGGGTACTCTTTCTTTATTTGCATATTAAGGGTATCCTACACTTGAGGTTACTTATTGTTTTCCACTTCTCTACTGTCGGTATGAACCTTTTGCTTCCCAAGTTGTTGGATTTGTGGGTCCACTGTGAACTAGTTTTTGGAAAAGCCTAAATTCTGTCACATGGTGATGTTATGAGTCTCTTGATGTGAAGCTGTGGCTCCTAACTATAAGCTACTGATAGCATGGTTTTACTTGTCGACTCCTCTAAAAAGGTGTAATTAGTTGAACAAACCCTTTACTTAATCATTCTTACAGTTGGGGCTTTCGGTTTTCAAAACTTCGTTAAACGCAAACGTTGACGATACTTTGAGTCGTAATGTTGAGGAAAAGATTACCCTATGATTCGAAGAGGCATCAAGAGGTTTCTGTGCATTGTCCTAGTCTTTCGTGAAGGTACTAAGGCCTAATAACATAATATTCCGACGATCGTCGTCACTCACTGACCTACGAGTAAGGTTTTGAGGATTAACGGGCAAAAACATACGTCGAGTTCAATAAGGTCGGTCAGCTCAATTTTACCGATTTCAAGGAAAGTGATTGTAAGGTAGTAAATAGGTAAGCATTTAGCTGAGGATCTCGAATGGTACAAGCATGAAATGTAGCTGGGGTTAGAACATCTTAGAGTGAGCTCCCAGATAGTTCAAAGGGGTCATAGTTTAAAGCAATCACTATTGGCTCGGGTCGAGAGATCGATTAAAACTTAGATGCACTAGAAATAAGAAATCAACAATTAATGAATATTACAAAGAGGATGTTCTCGGAACTAACCTGTGCAGTATCATACTTTGACAAAAGATATGTTTAATCAATGGGTAGCTAAGATGGATATTTACCCTGAAATTACGTCAGCCTAACATATTTCAATTTATGCATCCAAGTCAACTCCTTAGGTTGGGATTTCAAGAGTTCACAAAAATTGCTTCAGTAGGACATAGTATTGAAGTCATGAAATGAATGGTGGTGAAGGATTACCTACAAATGTTACTGGATAGTATTGTTGAGGACTGGTGCTATTAGAAGGAAAGATAAGCAAAGAATTCGAACTGGTATAGAAGTTGATACAAGGGTTTTGGGAAAAGAAACTCGTAAGGGTGAAGTTACGGGATTTTAACGGTGTTTTTCTCAAAATTTAGGCTACTCCTAGTACTTTATCATCTAGGGATTAGTTAACTTGTCGGTGGTTGAATTGTCTATTGACTATGTAAGAGAGTGTCGAGATTAGGGGGCTAGTCTTTCTTCTTAATTGTTATTCTTTTTTGAATATTGCAGATTTTAATTTGAGATTATGAGATAGCTTATGATTTTGAGATAGTTTATAGAGAATTTAACAACGAATATCTGCATTTTTATTCAACACGTAACTGGTACATGATTCTCAAAAGTTCACATAGCATACACACAACCTTTAAACAAGAGAAAAAGTACAACGCCTAACGTACTAAAGTCTAAACAAATAAATGCGGATAAAAGCCGCGAACAGTTGCCTCGCATTCCCAAGTCGCTTCGCAAATTCCGTAGCAACGCCACTGCACTTTCACATGCCAGAAGCCCTCCGGCCCCATACGAGTCCTGTTGATTATGGCAACTAGTATTTCCAGGTACATTTTCAGACTGTTAAAGTCAATTATCGGGTTGCTCGGGTTGATGATTCCTCTCCTATTCCTTGGTTTCTGTGTCTGCATGCACTTTCCATCCATCCTATCCTATAATAGCCTTTCGAATCTTGGTGGTACTTTTAGACGGTAGGTGGTCTCATCGCACCTCTCCAATACCCTTGCGGACCCATGTACCTCGAAAAAGAATCTGGCATTTTCCACTTCCACGTCTTTATAGGAAATACCCTTGCATACACTCGTTCTGCGATACGATTGTCTTTGCGGTAGTCCAGGCGGCTTTAGTAGATTACTGCATCCGTTGCTTCATCATCATCTAGCTCTGGTGGCGATGCCTCTAGCGGATTACAAAAGAAGGCGATGGCTCGCTCCTCGTTCTCGTGGTCGTCCTCAGGTCCCTCCTCATCGTCTGCTTCGATGTCTGCCTCGTCCCCTACTACATCAAGTTCTTCGTTTGCTCCTACTTCCTCGACCTCTTCCTCTCCTGTGCTGGCCACTCATCTGGAAACATCCATGCTAACAAAAGCACGTCTACTGGGTCTTGCTCTTCAGCAGGTCTTTCCTCCGGGTCTGAGTCCTCTAGTTTCAATGCTGCCCACTGTTCCCCAGTCGATTTTGCGTCGGACGCCATCCTAAAGAAAGAAGGATAGAGAAAATCCTAAGGTAAAGATTTTAAGTTATTAAAATTATAAGTGATAAATTAGTAGTACAGACATTCTACAGAGTTTTCTACGCTACAAAACTCACGATCTCCCATTTTCCAAGGCCTGAAGGTTCACAAAACCTATGCTCTGATACCAGCTGTGACACCCCGTTCCCCGGGCAAGTCGGGACATATGTAACTATAAATAAGGGACATATTCTAGTCAAATATTCATAAATACATAAGGTAACTATTACATCATTAACCATTCAGAGTTTGTTCAAAATACTTAATAATTATAGTCATACAGAAAATTTCAACAAAAGTTACAATATGCCCATGGAAAACTGAACAAAAGATTCAGAAATAGACATCCTACATCTTCAAGTTGCGTCATTGGGGTTAACCGGCTCCTGCTACACCCCCCCTTCTTCGTAGTCTTCTTCCTCAACGAACACGCCTTTCTCGAACTGTCCTTCTTCTTCACCTGTGGCACGAATGCCATGAGACGGAGCCCAGAAGCAAATTTCCTAAACCGTCTAACAAACTCACAACAAGATATTCTGCAATACATATCGTATAACACCCAATGCAAAGTTAAGGGATCAAAGATATAGGCAAACTATCATTTTCAACAGGATGAGCACATATAAGAACAGGAGTGTGAGTGTGTGATGCAGATGAATGCAATGCAAATGCTCAATCCCAAGTACTCCCAGAATAGTACCATGAATTCCGCACCGAGAATTGCATAGTAAACTTGATGTTATATTGATCACTTAACCTATCCTAGCCTCGTTGCGAAAGGTAAACGCTCGCCTTTGCTACATGACTCAACTGTTTTACTCAATGGCAACAGTGTGGGGGG
>JAOTRH010104467.1:0-15706 GCA_034768845.1 Heliamphora exappendiculata
GTTGTCATAACTTTTAAATAAACACGATAAGTTATTTGTAAATTTAATGCTAAGGCATCCATATTATATCTTTTAGTTTGTATATATAATGTTAAAATTTTTAAACACTATTTTTATAAACACTATTTTTAATTTTTAAAATTTTTAAAATTTTTACTACATCGTAATCTGTTCTATTGGGCTTTGGCTCACGTTGTGGGATTTTTTATAACCTTTTTCAGGTGTTGATGATCACGAAAAATTGATCTAGAGGTGCCCGTGGTGGCAGAAGATTTTGTATAGTTTTTTCCTTTTGTTATGGAATCAAGTATTCCTACACATGTTGCTCGTTTCTGAATGCGTGTTTTGTAAGTCTTGAGATGATATATTATGCATGTGTGGAGAAGTATGTATGTTATTCTGAGAGTGAACATTGGGTACTCTTTTTAATTCTAAGCTGTATTTTTGGTTGATTGTTCGATAAGTAAAAACCTATATTTTTTATAAATGGTGGTTTGATGGACTTTTCACGTGACCCTGGATTTTGGGACGTGACAACTTGGTATCAGAGTTTTGGGTTCGAATACCTAAGAGTCATGGGAAGAGGGTGCTTCACCTTGTGACGATGATTGCGTGTGCATGTGTGTGTGCTTGATTGCATATGTTTAAGCATTTTTATAACATGAGCATGATAGCCTATTGAGCATGATAGTTTGTGTATACGTGAGTATAGAGGTTGGACCTTAGGATTGATTAGTCTTTCCTTCGGGCATTTGGATTAACAAATTTGAAAGCTAAGTTAGAAATGCATTTGGCCGGCGTGTTTTCTAGTAAGGAATCTGAGTAGGTTATCTAAATTGACGCGTCTGTCTTGTCGGTTCTCCTCAATATGTGAGATGTGTTTACATAATCTTGAATGGCTATGTGTTACCATTATTATGTCTTTTATGTTATGTTAGTAAGAACATGTTATATGAAAGCTTATATTGTTATGTTGCTTTCGTATAGAGTTATGTCCATGCGGGGAGGATGAGGTTGTGGTCGAGGCCGTGGCCATGGTTCAGGCCAAAGGGATGTTCCAGTCCCAGATGTTTAGGATGCTAATGCTCCCCAAAGACCTGTTGACGGGGTAAACTTGTTGCGTGAGATGGTAGACTCCATCCGACAGCTGGCTAAGGCTGCTAGGGGAAGGGAGGGTGTACTCGAACCGAGGGCAATGGTCGCAATGCGCGAGTTTCAATGTCTTGACCCTCCAACCTTTTTTGGGGAGCCAGACCCCAAATTCGCTACCGAATGGTTGGAAGTAACCACAAAAATCTTTGATACCCTGGAGATTTGGGAGGATGTATTGCGTGTTAAGTTAGCAGCGTTTCAGCTTTGGGAGGATGCGAGGGAGTAGTGAAAGTTTGCTAAAACCACGGTTGATGGCACGTGGGCCGCTTTTACTAGGGCCTTTTTAGAAAAGTACTTCCTAGGTTCTTCAAGAGATACATACTGGGAGGAGTTTCTCTCCCTTATTCAGGGGAACCTTACCGTGGTCCAGTATGAGGCCAAGTTCACAAATTTACCGTGGTTTGCACTGGTGTCAACAGAGGAGTTGCATACAAAAAGGTTTAAAAGGGGTCTTCAACCTTCAATCAAAGATAGAATTGCAGCGCTAGGTTTTTAAGTTTACATTGAGATTATAAAAGTCGCTATCCGAGTAGAGAATGCAATGGCAGAGAGCTACAGGGTTAGAGAGAGTAGGAGCTAGCAGAGCGAGGGAGGTACACAGTTTCAAGCGCGCAGGAATAAGCGCCGAAGGTCTTCTGGTCTGAGTTCTCATCTTGTGGGATCGTATCAACCGTAGATTTCTACACCTATGGTTTTAGTGGCCTCAACGAAAAGGCCAGAGCAGACATAGCTCATTTGTTATCGATGCAGACAGCTAGGGCATCGCTCACCTAAGTGCCTGTTGAGGGGCTAGGTTCAAAGTTCAGTGCCTATTCAGTCTCAGGGGAGAGAGCCACTAGTATATTTTGGGTGCGATCGGTCTAAGCACATTCGTAGGTACTATCCTCGAGGAGGGAGTGTACAGAGTACAAAAAGAGCGCCAGTTGTTCCCCTCGCACAAGAATGACAGACTTCTCAACAACCTAGGGCTCAGACGTCTAGGTTTGTAGAAGGGGGTGCCTCAGTACAGTCTGTGAGATAGTCGACGGCCCAGTGGTACAGTGGACAAGCTAGAGCACTGCAGGGCAAAGCATATGTCCTTGCTGATCCAAGTTCTTCCAAAGCACCTGTCGCGCTCGATGCTACAGCTACTCGATTCATGATCATAGGTACTTTCTTAGTATATAGATCATGGGCCAGTATTCTTATCGACAGAGGAGCATCACATTCCTTTATTTTCTCTACTTTTGAATCTGCGTTGGGGTTAGAGACAGACTCGTTGGGTAGTTCGTTGAGCGTAGAGACACCGGTAAGTAGGAATGTGGTGTTGAGTCGAGTTTGTAGATCCTGTGAGTTGGGGGTCATCGGTCGTTGTTTAGAGTTTGATTTTATCATTCTAGGCATGACCACGTTTGATGTCATCCTGGGGATGGACTGGCTGACCACTTATCATGCATTTATTGATTGCGATCGACGGAGGGTATCGATTTGTACGTCAGAGGGTGATTGCTTTTGCATTGTGGGTGATCAGGATGTGGGTTTAGTGTCTATGCCCAGTGTTGCTCGGAATCGAGGGAAGCTGGGTTTCCTCTTTTTTACTTTCATGTTGGATGAGATGATTGGGATTCAAGGGGAGTTATCCCTTGTGATTTGTGACTATCCAGATGTCTTTCTAGACGACCTATTTGAGTTGCCACCAAGTCGTGAGATAGAGTTTTCTATTGATCTGGTTCCTGGAGCTGCTCCCATTTCTATGCCATTGTATAGTTTTGCACCAACTGAGTTATGAGAACTCAAGGTATAGCTTCAGGAGTTACTTGTTAAGGAATTTGTACATCCGAGTACGTCGCTGTGGGGAGCTCGAGCTCTTTTTTGCTAAAAAGAAGGATGGGTTCTTGAGGTTGTGTATTGACTATTGGAAGATGAATCAGGTAACTGTGAAGAAAAAGTATTCTATGCCAAAGATTGACGACTTATTTGATCAGTTGAAGGGGTCGAGTTCCTTCTTGAAGATTGACTTGAGGTAAGAGTACCACCAGTTGAGGATGAGGGACGAGAACATAGCGAAGACCGCCTTCGGACTCGTTATGGTCACTATGAGTTTTTAGTTATGCCATTTGGTTTGACAAACGCTCTTGCGATGTTTATAGGTTTGATGAACCATATCTTCCATTCGTATTTAGATAGCTTTGTGGTTGTGTTCGTGGATGATATTCGTATTTATTCACCCACGAGAGAGATGCATGAGGAACACCTGCGTATTGTTCTACAGATTCTGAGAGAGTATCGCTTATATGCGAAGTTCGAGAAGTGTGAGTTTTAGATGTCTGAGGTAAGATTTTTTAGACATGTGGTATCAAAAGATGGAGTGTCAGTGGATTATTTGAAGATCAATGCAGTAATAGATTGGGAATGATCGAAAAATGTATTTGAGATCTGCAGCTTTTTGGGTTTGGCAAGCTACTACCGACGGTTCGTAAAGGATTTTTCAAGACTTGCCACGCCGATGACGCGTCTTACGTGGAAGGGAGTTATGTTTGTTTGGAATGAGGCCTGCGAGTTTGGATTCCAAGAGTTGAAGAAGAGGTTGACTAGTGCACCATTGTTGATTATTCCAGAACGAGATTTGGGTTATACAGTGTATTGTGATGCGTCACATGATGGTCTGGGTTGTATTCTGATGCAAGGAGGTAAGGTTGTGGCTTACGAATCTCGGAAGTTGAAGACTCATGAGAGGAACTATCCGACACATGATTTGGAGTTTCCAGTCGTGATCTTTCCCTTAAAGACATGGCGGCACTATTTTTATGGAGAGCACTTTGAGGTCATCTCTGATCACAAGAGTTTGAAATACTTATTTTCGTAGAAAGACCTGAATCTACGCCAACGACAATGGATGGAGCTGTTGGAAGACTATAACTTTGACTTGCAGTACCATCTAGGGAAGGCTAATGTTGTGGCCGACGCTCTTAGTAGGAGATCTCATGATTTATTAGCTTACATAGCTATACGAGAATGGGACATGCTTGGAGAAGTTGGTGAGTTTGATCTGTGTCTCGGGGTGACAAGGAGAGGTGCGACTTTATTTTCAGTAGCTTCACGACCTGCGTTGGTTGCACGTGTGCTAGAGGTTCAGCAGATAAATCAGGAAGCTCAGATGTTACGTGACCATATTGCCAGTGGAAAGGACACTACAGGATGGGTTGTGTGCCCAAATCAGAGTTTGAGGTTGTCAGGGACATTATTTGTACCAGAGTCGTGCCGTGCCAATGTACTATATGACTTCCATCATTCTCATCTTCCAGTGCACCCAAGAGGCACTAAGATGTGTCACAATCTGCGCCGTCAGTTCTGGCGAAAGGGAATGAAGAGGGATGTGATTCTGTTCGCTTCTCGGTGCCTTACTTGTCAGTAGGTAAAGGCAGAACATCAGAGACTAGCAGGGTTGTTACAGCCATTGTCGATATTAGAATGGAAGTGGGACAACATCACGATGGAGTTTATATCAGGACTTCCTAGATCGTCGAAGGGACACAACGCTGTTTGGATTGTGGTGGATAAGCTAACGAAGTCTGCACACTTTCTTCCCATTCGTGTTAAGGATTCGGTGGACAGACTGGGTAGATTGTATGTCCGAGAGATAGTTCGGTTACATGGAGTGCCTGTATCTATTATTTCTGATTGAGACCCGCACTTTACATCGCGATTTTGGCAGAGTCTTTAGGTGGCTTTGGGGACGAGCTTGGCGTTCAGTACTTCTTTTCATCCACAAACGGACAGTCAATCCGACTGTACCATCCAAATTTTGGAGAATATGCTGAGAACTTATGTACTTGATTTTTTAGATTCTTGCAAAGATCATCTACTATTGGTAGAGTTTACATACAACAATAGTTATCAGTCCAGTATTATTATGGCACCGTATGAGGCTTTGTATGGTAGGCCGTGTACGTCACTGGTGTGTTGGAAAGATGTGGAAAAGACCACAATCTTGGGACCCAACTTGGTGCGGGAGACAATAAAAAAGATAGCTGTGATTTGCCAATGTCTAGTAACAGTTCAGAGTCGCCAGAAGAGTAATGTAGACCAGAGGAGGAGACCCTTGGAGTTTACAGTATTGGACCACGTGTTTCTAAAAGTCTCACCACGCAAATATTTGATGAGGTTTGGCCGTAGCGGGAAGCTATCACCGCGTTTTATTAGGCCGTTTGAGATCCTTGAAAGGATTAGAGAGGTAGCATACCGTCTGACTTTACCTCCTCAATTCACATCTGTGCACAACGTGTTTCACGTTTCTATTCTTCGGAGGTATGAGCCTGACCCATCACATGTTCTGGATTTGGTGAGATATAGGTAGATGAGGATGTTACTTATGAGGAGCGACCTGTGAAGATTTTGGACACGAAGGAGTAAGTATTAAAAGGGAGGGCCATTGCTTATGTCAAGGTTCTGTGGCTTCATCACGGTGTTAAAAAGGCGACGTGGGAGCTTGAGTCTGGGATTTGTGCTAAATATGTAGAGTTGTTTGCCTTGTCACATTGTAGCGAATTTTGGGGGTGAAATTCCTTAAGGGGGGAAGAGTTGTGAGACCTGGGAGGTTTGTCGGGAGGGTCTTTATGCCAGAATCATGTCGTGGTGACATGCTTCGTGAGTTTCATCACTCTCATTTGGCGGTGCATCCGGGAGCCACCAAGATGTACTATGATATGCGTAGGCAGTTTTGGTGGAGGGGAATGAAGAGGGATGTTACTCTATTTGTTTTGCGTTGCCTTACTTGCCAATAGGTGAAGGCTGAGCATCAGAGGCCGGCGTGTATGTTGCAGCTTTTACCAGTGTCCAAGTGAAAGTAGGAGAACATAACCATGGACTTTGTGCCAGGACTTTCGTGCTCGCCGAGGGGGCATAATGCTATTCGGGTTGTGGTGGACAGATTAACCAAGTCCGCACACTTTCTTGCTATTCGCATGACGGATTTGATTGATAAGCTTAGCAAGCTTTATGTGAGTGAGATTGTCAGACTCCACGAAGTACCCTTTTCTATCGTCTCAGATCGAGATCCCCATTTTACATCACACTTTTGGAAGAGTTTGCAGTCTGCCATAGGGACGAGTCTATTTCTCAATACTGCTTTCCACCCTCAGACTGATGGCCACTCAGAGCGCACCATTAAAATATTTGAGGATCTGTTGAGGACGTGTGTGCTAGACTTTCGTGGGTCATGGAAAAACCATTTGCCATTAGTAAAGTTTGCCTAAATCAACAGTTACTAGTCGAGCATTGAGATGGCGCCCTTTGAGGCATTATATAGTAGACCTTGTAGGTCACCTATCTATTAGATAAACGTTGGGAAGAAGGCAGTGTTGGGGCCTAAACTTGTACGTGAGACCACAGAAAAGTTCGTCGCTATTCGTAAATGTATACTAACCATGCAGACTCGTCATAAGAGCTATGCAGATAAGAGGAGGAGACCCTTAGCGTTTGAGGTGGGAGACCAGGTGTGACACGCCCTAAAATCTAGAGTCACGCGAAAAGCCATCGAACCACCATTTATAAAAAAAGGTAGGTTTTTACTTATCGAACAATCAACCAAAAATACAGCTTTTGGAATTGAAAAGAGTACCCAAGGTTCAATCTCAGAACAACATACATACTTCTCCACACATGCATAATATATCACCTCAAGACTTACAAAACACGTCTTCATAAATAGGCAATATGCGTAGGAGTACTTGATTCCATAACAAAAGGAAAAAACTATACAAAGTCTTCTGCCACCACAAGCACCTCTAGATCAATTCCTTGTGATCATCAACACCTGAAAAAGCTTTTAACAAATCCCACAACGTGAGCCGAATCCCAATAGAACTGACTACGATACAGTAAAGTAGGATATGCAATCACATAGTATATAGTTTAACTCAATCACATGAGCCTCAAAACGGTTTTATTTCATAAAATCCCAAGTTTTTCATCAGACTTACACAAGCCTCAAAATGATTTTCTATCCTCAAAACCAAGCATTTCAAACAATGCAAATAACGTTTCACAGTTAAAGAGAAGTAATAACCAAAATGTTATTTTTCACTCGGACTACACAGTCGAGAAAAGATTTCTATGTACTGACTCTGTCACATCAGGGACAGAGGTAACAACTATAAACTCCTGTCCATTATCTATCCCTGAATCATTTAAGACCTGTTAGATAATGACAAGTTCTATACGAAGTCACAACAATGTAAATCACTTAATTTATGGGCCTAAAACCCGAGGGGACAAAGCACCCACCACTTTGTTTACGAGGATTAGCCCGAAGGCACGAAGCATCTGCTCTGCGCACTTTTTTGGACTTTCACCGAGGAGAAACTCGTGCCTAATACACCCGCTATCTCGACACATCTATAGAATCATTTAAAAACAAATTCGTAGCTCGACTACGAAAACATTTCCACCATTATACATTAAACATGTGTAAAGATCCAATGGCCAACCGCCACATCATCCATCAAACATGGAGATCCATCAAAAACATTTTCAAAAATGTTTTCACCACTTTATCCAAACGTTTAAAATATCTGAGACTCAACCCCGAGGGTTAGCTCCAAACTTCTAAAACACGATTTTCAAGATTCTCTTAAAACCACTATTTTCAAAATCACCTTTTTGAAAACCATGAACATCCATAAGTAGAAATGTGTATAATTGCACGTAGCACCCTTTAACGACAACATAGTCTAAGGTCCTTGTGGATCAAGTGCTTACCATCTCACCAAAACCCGCAGGTGGTGGTGAAAGCGCAACTTTATTTCCTTAAAGGGTACAGCGCCAAGCGCTACAAGTCGACTATGACTCAGCCCAAACCCAGGCCAGCAATCCCCCCCAGCACCTACTGCACAACCCGCAAGACACAGGGCCTTCCACGATGGGGAATCGAACTTAAGACCTCGCTCTGATACCAAATGTGGATCAAGCGCTTACCATCTCACCAAAACCCACAGGTGGTAGTGAAGGCGCAACTTTATTTCCTTAAAGGGTACAGCGCCAAGCGCCACAAGTCGACTGTGACTCGGGCCAAACCCAAGCCTCCGCCATGGCAGAAGCTGGCCTAAACCCAGGCCAACAGTCCTACCTCAATGAGTCAAAACTCGACGCCTCAAAAATTGAACTTCGTCAAAACAAGATTCTGTTCGAATAGATGCAAAGCCTACAGCATGGATAGAAAAGATCCACTAACTGATCGCCAAAAACAAAGCTTGGGCCACCCAAAAGTCTAGAGATAAGATGGAGAAAAAGGAAGCTTACTCAAGACGCTAGGTTTTGAAAATATCTAACATAAGGTTGCTATTTATAGGCTTAGCCGTGCAGAATATAAGTTTTATATTCACAATTTAAATGAAAATAGGCATACCATTGGTACGACTGTGGCACAGAGTTTTAGTAGGTCTGTCCTAGTTACGGGGAACAGATAATAGCGTCGTCTATTATTCCAACTCTCTGTGCCAGTACTCTCTGTGCCAGTACACTTTGTATGTATTGAACGGGATATTTTGGATAATTAATTTTATACTGACTATATAAATTAATTCACACTCCAAGGTTATTATAAATAGTGCTTATCCTCTTAATCCTGAAATAATTATTGATTTGTGTATATTTAATATTCGTTGTTTTGATTTATTATAGGGTGTGATCTTATATGGGTCTATATTTTCGGGGAGTTGGATAGCGGTATTATTTATATAGAAAATATTAACGGAATCCACGTCCCGAAAGATCGGGATTGACGATAACCCCTTAAGGAAACTTATAAGTTTTGACCAGGCCAAACTTGCTGGTGGATTTGATTATCCGGCGGTCAAATAAGTTAAGTGGAAGGATTTAAGAAATATCAAGATGTCGATTAAATTAAATTATCAGTAATTAAATTTAATTGGCGGGTATCCAGAATTTTAATGTGGAGAGAAATGGTAAGCATTTAATAACATGAGCTCAATGCAAGAAGGTCATGAGATTATGAGTCAGAGTGCAATTATAGTTCTTTAGTAGTATGAACTGTAATTTAGTATTTTATAGAAATTACAAAAATCAATGCATCTTTCCATAATTGCATAAACCGCTAGTAAATATATGTGTTCCACTAGAAGTTTTACTCATAATTACTCTCAGATCTCTGCTGTAGCCCTATATATATGCAGGTAGGCTGAATCAGTTTGATATCATATCATTAATATATTATATTTTGTCTCTCAAGATTAAAGATATCTGAGTTCTGCCGGTGCGAGTTCTCAATAGTCCGTAACCCACACTACGTTCAAGGATCGCATACGGGAATACAGTAGAAGATCTGATAGGAGCTTTAATTCGGAATCAAATTGTAATTGAAGAATCGATCGACAAAAAGTATTTTTCTAAATTTACTTTGATTGTACGGGTTTTATTTTGATCGTTTAACGTCAAAACCTTTATTTGGAACCTGTTTCGGCGTTTGCCCGTCCAATTAGTTTTTACCGAAAATTGTTTACAAAAATAATGATCTTGACAGTGTTGCCTCCAACAATTGGTATCAGAATCGTTTTGCTTTTTGTTTACAGTTATCAGGGCCTGGTAGATTTAGAACTGTTGCTAATTTTGTTTTGCAGGCGTTCTAATCCTGATTTTATGATCATAATTTATTTTCATGTTTGATTGAATGCGTTGATGATAATTTAATTTAATTATTTTTTTTAACCATGAGGATTGATCGTGATAGATTGATTGTGAACTCTACGAAGGCATAAGATCAATGTAAAAATTATTATTTTTTCGGTATCTAGTTTTTTTTTGAATAAATAAAAAAATAAACAGTATGAAGAATGAAGGCGGCGGCAACCGGCGATGCTTGGCGGCGGCAACTGTTTTTTTTTTTAATTCCTTTGCAATTTTTTTTTTCTCCAGTATTTTTTTGGATAATAAAAAAAAAAAAGAACCAACAGCCGCCGCAGCAAGCAGTAGCCATCAACCAATCGCAGCAGCGCAAAGCAGCAAGAAGCTGCCAAATGCATCCTTAGGCTGCTGAAACAGTTTCCAAGCTAAACAGCAGCGCCTTCTCCAACAGAAGCAGCAACGCCAAACACGCAAGCACCAAACAGTGGCTGCGGCGACCCTGTTTTGTTCTTCAGAGAAAAAACATGAAGGGCAGCTTTGTTTCCAAACGCCAACTTAGCAACGCACCAAACTAGCCGTGAATTCCAAACAACTGTTGCAGCGTTCAAAACCGGAGCAATATGTGGCACAATTCCAGCAAAACTGAAGCAGGCGCCAAATCACAAACAGCGCCAATCACATGCGGTTTTTTAGGCGCAAATCACAGTGCTTATCCAAAACCGCAGCACTATTTAAGTGCAACACAAACACAGCGGCGCTGGTACCCTAAATACTGCGGCGCTGTTTTTCTGAAATTCAAGTAGCAATAAAGGTGCAGCAACTTTGAAGCTTGAACTATGCAACAACTGAGAAAGATTAGAAGTTTATCTTTAACAGAAAATTAAAATTCTTTAAAGTTTCAATTAGATTACAAAATTGAACTTTTTTTTATGTCTTACATTTAACTTTTTATTAACTGCATGAACAATATATATTGATTTTATTTATACTGTTAATTTAATTGATTCAAAATTTTGATTTTAATTAAAATATTTTGTAATAAAAAATAAAATTAAGTTTTTTTTATTAATTAAATAAATAGAAAAACTTTAGATATTTTATTTTTTACAAAATATCATGTTTAAAGATGTTTTTTTTAATCGGATATCTTGGAAATACGTGGGAATTAATTCCGAATTTTGAATTAATTAAATGAAAAAATATTTAATTGAAATAAATTATTATTTTTCAAAAAATATGAAACGATAAATAAAATAAATAAATATTTTTAATCATTACCTTATTTGAAAAGTTAAAGAAAAAACTGTGAATTTGTTAAATTTCATTTGTTACTTTAAACACGAAAAGATAGTTTGATAAAATAGAATTTTTGGAATCGTGTACATAGAAAGATGTTTGATTCTTTCAAATTGTGTGCCTTTCGAAATTAATAAATTTATTTTAATTAAATGAATTTTTATAACCCTAAAAAATCTTTTAAAAATTTAAGTGGGAGAGAAAATTTATTCACAGATAAATCAAGCGGTCTCCATCACCAGTTTGTAGGCGATGCAATTAAGCTATGGTGTTGGCAATAACGCCATCTTCCCCATCGGATAGATTAATTGTGGTATCGCCAGTACAAACCTCCTTTAAGGATAATTCTAGATAATTGTTAGCGTGAATCACTTCTTCATCTGAAGGGTTCATTGCAAAACGATTAATTTGGAATTAGGTGATGGTTAACACTTAGTTGTATATAATAGTATACTCTCCATCTGAGTCACTACTATTATATACTGGACCGAAACTATGTTAGCTATTTAATTTTACTTGGTATGGTCAGTTGCCTAGATAATAAAATTTAAAGGAATTGGCATGTCTGGTCTTATAATGGATAGTAGACGTCCATCCATCGTGGCATGCTATTGTGGCGTTGGAATTTGGGGGTTAAAAATGAGAGAATTCAAAAATATTTTGAAAAATACTTTAATACCTTGAAAATCAACTTTTGAAAATCCCACTTTATTGAAAATATAGTCGCCACTTAGTTTTTGAGAAAATTAAGAAAAACAAAGATGGCCAACTGATCTCAAAAGCGTTTAACCAGAGAAAGAGGGTCCGGGAGCTAAGGTACGAATCGGGAAAGGTGTTAGGTACCCCGTTCGCCTAGCCATAAGGTTGGCATCTATTAATCATCATTGGTTCTTTAATATAAATTCTCAAGTGCATGCAAATAAGAAAAATAGAGGTAAATAGAGAACATTCAAAATCAAGTATAAAAAATACAAAAGATATGTACATAACACCCCAAAATAAATAAATGTCCAAAGAAAAATTCTAAGTCATAAGGCATGCGATTTCTAACTAAATGATACATGAAATACATACCCACATGTAATGATATTGAAACAACCTAAATTAGCATGATTTGGTTAAAAGAAAAATATGCATAAAATTACCAAAGTTATCTAAGCATGGATTATAAACAAAAATAAAATATACAATTGTGAAACAAAACAATTAGATCCTAAACTAACATGTACAATATGTATTTTGTTAAATTTTCTAAAAAATTTAGAAAACATGTACAGATTCTTTGTTAAAAATCAAGGTAATAAAGCCTACTAGCAAATATTTCATATTAGCAAGCAAACATTTAAAATTTTAATTTGAAGAAGAAAGAAAAAGGTTTACAAAAAATTAATTAAGCCATTTAAACTACTTAAAAGAAAACTATCTACATTTTATGTTTTTGAACAAATCATAGAAAAACCATGGAAATAAAATAAACAAAAGAGTTTTAATTAAATTACACTACTATTTAAAAGATAAAAGGAAAAGAATGACAACCAACATACAAAGCTTTTTGTGATTTTTGTAGTTAATAAAAGAAAGTAACATGAAAGAAAAATAAAGCTAATAAATAAAGATTTTAAAAAGTAAAGAAAATGTGATCATTAATGTTTTTATATTTTTCTTAAAAAATATTAAAATAAAAAGAAAATAAAATAGAAGAAAATAAAAGAACAAAAGAATTTTGAAAAAAAAAATTATGATGCTATTCGAAGATGAAAATTAGATTACAAGTTTTTGGTGATTTTGAATTTATGAAAAAAAAACTAGTAAATAAAGCTATAAAGAAAAGAAAATTAACATGAAACAAAATGTTAGAAAATAAATTGTACTAAGAAAAGAAAAGAAAAGAAAAAAAAATTATTTAAATGAACATTAGACTAATACTTAAAAAAAATGAGCATTAAATTACAAGAATAAGAAAATAAGAAATAAAATACTTGAATATTAAAACAATGCTAAGAAAAATAAAAGAACATTAACCTAATATTATAAAAAAATAAAATAAAATACATGGTACATTAGAAGAAAATTACATTAAGCTAATTACAAAGAAAATAACAAAGAATGCACATTACAAGAAATTTAAATTACATTAAAAGAAAAAGGAGATGGAATGCACTAATTAAAATTAAGAGAAATTATTTACAACTAATTCAATGATTAAGTATGGGTAAAGTATTGACAACTATACCCATATAGATGTAAGTATATTAATATAACAATCAACAACATTAATTAGTTGCAATTGTTAAAAAAATATTAGTACTATTTAATAACTTTAACAATTTGAAATAAGCTTAAAGTGAAAGTAAGTAAATCAATAAAGCAATTAAACCAAGTAGGCTAAAACATGAATTTAATTATGAATATAACAATAAATGAACAAAACGAGAGCATAATTGAAATAAATTTGTGAAAATTAACCCGATCACTTCACAAGAGATAAGGTGGAGCTAGAAGGATCGAGAATTCAAGCGAGGTACCTAGATTGCCAGAAGATCCTCAAGTCGGGGAATCTGTCTCGGTAGTCCAATCCTCGAGTGGTGATCCAACCTAGGGTTTGGAAAATTCAGAGACTCGGATCTCGGTATTTCGACAGGGCTTCGGTGTCGGGGCTCAGAATCGCTCGGTATATCGACGAAGTCTCTTTCACTCAAAAATTATGTCCTTGAAAACGTACCAGGGGTACGGTATTTATAGATTTTTTCAGCCAATGAGATGCTGCCACATTTTGGGGATACGTCAGGCCATTTAAAGTTGGCGGCCGCCACAATGTGAGTTGGCGGTTGCCATATTGAGGTCGGCGGTCGCCATTTTGGAAAAGGTTCCACAAGGTTCTATTAACGGTCGCCACAATGGAGTTGGCGGTCGCCATGTTTGGGAATTGCTTGGACAACAAGTTGTTGGCTTCAAAGGTTTTTGATGGTTAATGTTCAAATACCGAGCTTGGATCACTTTTTGAGGATCAAACTGAGGCACTTGTTCCACCTTTTTTCATCATCAGATCCTTCTAAGATTGGGTGGGGTCAAATTAGGGTGTCTACAGTTGCCCCTCTTTGATATGACTCGTATAGCGATGCGCGATACAAGTTATATCAAAGGCCCAGAGACAACAGCTATTTGACCGAACCATCAATCTTAGGCCACAAACACACAAGCATACGTATTATGTTGGTCATACTCGAACTTTTATCGAATTGCCTACGTACCCCTTTTGCTAGGGATCAGACCAAAACGTAGTTCCTTGGGCAAAATGCAAAGATGCAAAATATGATGCAAAATGTTACAGATGTTAACATGATGCAGATGTTGGTATAATCGAACAAATCCTAAAGATCGAGTTAAGATCTGAAGGGAGTGCAAATAAGTCAAAGATCGAGTTAAGATCTCAGAACTCGGTTGGATAAAATAATTAAAAGGATCGAGTTAAGACCCAAGAAATTATCTTAACCGAAAAAATAATCACGAATTGATCGGTCAAGTTAAGACCTCACTATTTCAGGATGGAAGTGGGATGAAAATAACTAAAAGCCAATTTTTGTGACTTAAAGTTAAATTTGTCAAGAGGAAAACCAAGAATTAATAGATTAAGTTAAGACCTGAAAATTCGAGATTAGGCGTGAGATAAAAATAATCAAAAGCCTAGTTACGGCTTAAAATTAAATTTATCAGAGGAAAATTTCGAATTAATAGGTCGAGTTAAGATCAGAAAATTCGGGACGAGACGTGAGATAAAAATAATCAAAAGTCTAGTTACGGCTTAAAATTAAATTTATCGGAGGAAAATCACGAATTAAATAGGTCGAGTTAAGACCTAAAAATTCGGGATAAGATGTGAGATAAAAATAATTAAAAATCTAGTTATGGCTTAAAATTAAATTTGTCAGAGAAAAATCACGAATTAAATAGGTTGAGTTAAGACCTAAAAATTCAAGAAAGATGTGAGATAAAAATAATTAAAAACCTAGTTAGGGCTTAAAATTAACTTTATCGGAATGAAATTATTGTAAAGAGATGGAGTAGCAAAATGAGGTTCAAATGATTGCAAAATGCAAACAAAAAAAAAACTTACTTAAAGTCAATATGCACACACCATAAGAAAACAAAATTATTTATGCATATATTTTTTTTGAAAATCATTTTTGCATAAAGATGAAACAGGACACCTACAATAAAAACAAATTAAAAGAAAATAAACATATGTATAATAACAAAAACCGCCCCAAATAGCCCCTAAAATGCCATAATAATGCTCTGACATGGCGATCACCGGAATTGATACGACGTGACGTTTTGACAACTTGGCGGTCACGAAGGTGAAACCTCTCTGACATGGCGACCGCTGTGTTAGAACTAGGCAACCCAAGAGGGGAGGTGAATTGGGTTTCTTTACAAGCAATAGAGCTTTAAAAAATCATTTTCAGGAAACCTTTTTTTTTTTTAATATTGCAATGAAGCTAGATATGCAAATATGAATTTCAATGCCAATATTAAAAGAAGAAGGATAGAGATAAAGAACTAGACACCAGCGATTTATAGTGGTTCGGCTTGATCTTAGCCTACGTCCACTCCTCAAGATCTCCCTTGAGTATTTCCA
>JAOTRH010104488.1:4926-15705 GCA_034768845.1 Heliamphora exappendiculata
CTGCATCTCTTGGAGTGTATTCAAATAGGATCGAACCTTGTGAATTTGAACTGATGAACACCAAATCTTAATGGAACTTCAGGTACCGTCCATCCCATAATGTTTCGCCGGGAAGGGATCTCCCTGTGATTCGAAGAGAAGATGGTTCTGATGCTGGCGGTGCGGTTGTTCATTGCATGAAGTGGGGGCTGATCCCCAGTTTCACCAAGAAAACTGAGAAACCCGATCACTACAAGATGGTAACATTATGCTACTGTGGCACCAATTGACTTCCCAGAAACTATATGTTTGATTTCGATGCCTTAACTAGTTTTATGCTATTTGAACAGGAAAAGTGGTTCATGCTTACTGTATTTGTTGCCAGTTTGGGACTTGGTGTTAATTAGGACTTTCTACTGGAGTTTAACTAGATTGTATTGATTCATATTAATTATTTGGAAGTTCTATACATTGGCAATGAAAACTTCCTTTTGGCGGCGCCAGCGAGATCAGTTCAAAGTCCAAATGGGCGTTCTTCATCTTCTTCTTCTTTTTCTTCCCCCTCACACTAGCTCTTTTATTCGGGGATTTCTATTATATAGACATTTTTTTTAGTTTTGCCAAATGGGGCCTAGCCTACTTCATTTTTGAGCCAATGAATAATTATTTTTTGAGCTTTGTCAATATGAGTTATTTTCAAGGCCGATTTATAATAGTACTTATATTATCATAAAACCCTTCAGATCTGTGGACCTTACAAATTCGGGGGCTTGTAAAAATTTAGGTCATGCATGTTTTAGATCTTAATTATGCTATGCTTCCTTTGTTGGACATTTGTATTTATTGGATATTGGTATTCAGCACAATCAAGGTTGCACTATGGCAGCTTTACATTGTTTCCCCATACCATATACTGCTTAAATAACTCATTTCATGTTTCTAATGGTAATTTCCTCCTAATCGTGTGATGATTGTGAATAAGGTCAACTTGAGTCCTGCCTGTCATCTTAATTATGATCACACCTTGCATCAGTTTTATTTTGGTTGCTAAATTACATTGGTAATGGTAGCTCTGTAATCTGTTCTTCTTTATGCTCCTTTACATTCGATGACTAAAATTAACCTAATAGGTGCTTATTGATCTATTTTTGTTGCTTGAGCAATCAGTACTTTGAATACTTTTAGGCTTATGATTTATCGTATTTGTAAATAACTAATTCTTCTCATGACTAAAGAAATGACACATTTTACCTTAAGATGACTCTACTTTGCAGATTTTTCCGTTGGAATTTTCAATGATATGTTCTATCTTGCGTGTTGCAGTTCAATGCTCGCTCTGAGTCAATACATGAAAAGGCTTCTTTTCGCCGTCTTGTTCCCAACAATAGGTGCCTGTTGGCTGTTGAAGGGTATGTGTTATACAATAGTTTGTTCAGGGACTGTTTGGGGACTACTGTTTAGATTTTGTCAGCTTAGAAAACTTATAACCTGATAATGTATTTTTCTTTTCTTATCCTAAATGAACATGCTAACTAAAAAAAAAAGGAGGAAAAAAAAATCTCATGGGTATTTGAAAAGTTAGGAATCTTGCAGACGGTCTGGTTTAAAGCATGGTTTATTATATAGCAATCTTCTTTAAAGCTTCCACGGCGTTACTGTCTTATGTTACTGTGGTTGTTTAATTTTCTTCGAGGCAATGTAACCAGTTGATCTGTAATCAAATTCTTTTGCACTCTCCTGATGATAATCAATGTGTCGTTCCGTACTCTGTTGCAATCATTAATCATATCACCACTTTGACATTTCATATGTAGTAACAAAAGGGAGTCTTCCTCGAGGAAATTTAGCTATTTATACTTTTTTCAGATTATTGTTTATTTTTCCAGCTGGAGTTCTATATATCAATATATTTTTTTGATAAGTAAGAGCAATATTATAAATAGGGAAAAAAGGAATGCCACCCTTATGTAAAAGGGAGAAGGTAGAAACTCCCACTAAAAGAATGCTATAACAACCTCTACAAAGAAAACAAGGGAAGGCAAAACTGCCATAATGTATAGACTACAAAAACCCGTGCGTATGATCATAAAGATAAAGAGATTATGAAATCATCTATCTCTTCAACCGAAGGAACTCCTCGATCGAACATCCAGCTATACAAATTACAAAGAAGAACTCCATTCTAATTCTGTAGCGGTGATTTAACTCTATCAAAGTATCTTCTGTTTCGTTCTAACCATAAAATTTACATCATACACAGAAGGATCAACGACCACGCCTTTCTCTTACTCCTCTAAGCTTCTCCCTCCCGTCCAACTCAACAAAAGTCCAATCACTTCTTTTCAAAGACCCAATCCACCCTAAAAAGCATCTAAACAAATACACAGTTCCCTTGTGAACTCACATTGGATAAGCAAATAAACACTGATTCTCCCTTCTTGCACAAGCAACCCCTGTTGGGTAGCACAAGACCTCTTCGAGCTAAATTATTGATGGTTAAGATCCTCCCATGCCAAAAAAAAAGCCACCTTTGGTGGTGCTCTCACTTTCTAAACACTCCTCTATGCGAATGAGCTTTTCTGTTATTCATTAGACCTGTAGAGCTTCAATCTAAAAAACCCCTACGATCTTCTCTCCATCTAACAGTGTCCACCCATGCGACCATCCTGCAGTGATCATACAAAGTCCTCAAGAGGGCCAAAAGCTAATCCAACCTATTCTTGCACTTCTCCCCTAATTTGTTCAATATTCCAAATTTAGAGTCTTGGGCCCCTTTGTGCATAATCTGCAATGGTAGCCTTTCTGCTTGTAAGCAAAGCAAAAATATCAGGATAAGACCTAGACAGAGTCTCGTTCCCACACTATACATCAGACCAAACGTTCACTTTATCCAGGGGAAGTTCTCTGTATAGTGAAGTTCATAAAGTTACTCCTTTCTATGAAGGTGAATATTTTGCTGTAAAAAAGGCACTTCTTCATCTGTGATATAGTACACAGACAGGAATGGAACAAAGCAATTGAAAGAAAAAAGGTAACAAAAGAAAAGAAAGCTAAACTAAAAGAATTAAGCACTATAATATTTGATCTCAATATCAAAGGCTTAATTTTCACTTCAATATAATAGTTACCTCACCTCAATAATAGTTAAATCCTAATATTGATATATTTTTTAATAAAGCTAGATTTATTGATATATTTCTTAACAAATCTAGATTTAATTATTTTTTGATTCTATCCAACACTATTTCTTTTACCATCAAGCTGTATTGCTGTATATTGTATGCTGCTTAGTTAGTTGTGTTTTTATTCTAATGTTCTATGCTGTAAAGGGAGTGTGATGCTTTTCAGATTCTACGAATGGAAAAAAGATGGGTCAAAAAAGCAGCCTTATTACATTCATTTTAAGGACGGTCGGCCCCTTGTGTTTGCTGCTCTTTATGATTCTTGGAAAAACTCAGAAGGTGATTTACCGATTTTTTATTCACATTTGGAGCTAGCATATCTATTGCAACAGGTATTGTTTGTGGTAGATGTACTAATCATTTTCATTTAGGCCATAGATATTACTGGAAAATCTTGTTTTAGTCTGTCAACTGGTTTAGTAATAGCATGTCTACTACCTGCATCTGTCAATTCCCATTTTTTGGTTATCATATTGAGCAGCGAGTTGGCATAATATGGTTTCAAGTTGTTGCTAATTAAAGGGATAATGCTTGATTTTGTCCACTTTGGGCTGTGGACTAACTGATTTACTCTTATCTGCAGGAGAGATTATATACTCCTTCACTATTCTAACAACTTCGTCATCATCAGCTTTAGAGTGGCTGCATGGTTAGTCACGTTCTTAGGTTCTCTTCGTATAAGCCTATTGTAGTTTATATAAACTGTTTGAACATAACACAGTTAATATCCTACCTGATGTTGCACCCATATATGTTATCCATATTAGATTGCATGGTAACTAGATTTGTGGTATAAAAGAAAGGGATATTTGTAGACGAGGAATTCTTGGTCTCTCTTACTCCATTTACATGCTTCTTTGAAATTCTTTCCATTCTACTCTGTCCACAAGGCAGTGATAGAGTGCTGCAGACGCCAAAGAAAAAATGCAAAATGCATAACAAAAACAACTGTTGGCAGCTTCTTCATTTGTTTTTTTTTTCCTTCTTTTTTTTTTCTTCTTTTCTTTCCCCGGCACATGAGCCTCCAAGTAGTTTTCAAGATCACCCTCGGAACTACAGCAAATGAGAGGGTGGATGCCTTTTTTAGTCTTTTTTTCATTTTCCGTTTATCTTGAACTACATTTCAAATAGCTGTGGACATTTATGCTTTAAGTATGGCATGCGTTCCTTATTCCTTTTTCAGCTTTTCCCCTTTCTCTAAACCCAAAGTAACGTTAAATTGCATCCATATTACTTGAAACTGAATATGAATGTATCCAATTGCACTTGCCGAAATATAGATGAATTGGATTGTCATTTGGACATCCATTTAGGCCTTTAAGATACAAAGTCTAAATCTTGATCACTGAACTTCGTGGAGAAGCCTAGTTTCGTTATTGAGGCTATTCAGCTTTATATCGGTAATTAATGAAAATAATCATGAAAGTGATTCACTCTTTATAGTCTTTTCCCCTTTCCCCTCTCTTATAGATCCATAGCGATACCACTGGTTATTCTATGAGTATCAATTTATAAAGATGAACACCGAATGGGAGAATTCTGCTTATTATATGTTGTGTTTAAGTTAGTGTAAAAGTTCTCCATCCTTCTGAAATGAACAATTAGAATGAATTATTGGGTTCTGGTAATGCACTTCACTAGTTGCTTCTCTTCTTACCCACAGGCTCTGATGCACAGATTTAACAATTGGACATCACATGTAGATGTGGATTATTACCATATCACTTTAACTCCTCCTTCGCCTCCATTGTTTTTCTTGCATTCATCTGATAATTATTTTTCTTGTTTTTTTTGTGTTGCATTGTCCTCGTTCATTTTCTTGCTTGGGCATACCTGGTGCATGAACTGAAACAGTGGTGGTTGCGTTCTAGTTGTTGAAACCCCAAGGATGTTATGTATTTTGTCCAGTATATTTCAGAGAGAGTTTGACAAATATGCATGCGTATATTCCTAAAAGAAAATAGAACGATTTGATTGGACCATGGGTTAGTTTAGATAGATCATTTAATTATATTTGTAACAATTTAAACAACAACGTATCAAGCATGCAGTCAAGGGGAAAGATTAAAAAAATAATTAGACTGCAGATGATCAGTGATTTCTAACAAACATGTCCAAAATTATCTCTAGATATACATTTAGTAAGTTAATTTGCGTAATTTTTTTACCATGAGATTAGACAAAAGGGACAGGGTTTAAGGAGTAGCAATTGATTTGACAAAGGAATTATCTTCTTTTTTGTGAATTAGTTATCATTCTTCTGGTTGTCATTCCTCTATTTACCCAAGAGTGGGATACTGTGGCCGAAGTACTATGGGGGTTGGTGCCATGTCAATATTTACCTGGTAGTCCATTTGAACCGCTCTTGCTAATGATTTTGCTTAATCTGCTGTTACAGATAGGATGCCTGTTATATTGGGTGACAAGGAATCAACAGATACATGGCTAATTGGATCCTGGTCTACCAAATTTGAGTCTCTACTCAAACCATATGAACAGGCAGATTTGGTAAGAGCTTCTTGAAAATAAGAAACAAGAGCTGTTACTTCTAGATCCATTTCATTAAATTCCCTTACTACAGAAACTAAACATGCTTTTCTGGATAATAAAACCCTTCAATTTGCAGGGGTGGTACCCTGTAACACCTGCAATGGGTAAGCCTTCTTTTGACGGACCAGAGTGCATCAATGAGGTGCGAATACTTCTGCTTTTCTTTCACTCAAAAACATACATGAGATGAGATAGACACTGGGTCACTTTAAACAAAATAATAGTTATTGTAACCTTTTGCGGACCCATTTTCGATCCATTGCCGACCTGTCGCGACCCGTCGTTGCGTTATTGTAACCTTTTGTTGCCTTCGCAAGTCCTCGCGACCCATCGCGATTTGCAAACCTTAACCCTTTTGAACCTCGAAACCCTAAATCTACAACTACTCTGTTCTGCGAAACCCTAGCCGACCACCAACCATCTTCCGCTGACCTCGTCGACAATCAGCGACTAAAAACGAGGTTCCCGAACCTCTAATTTGCACCTCTGTCCACCGGAAACTTTGTCGGACTCCTCCACCAGCATCGACAACTTTGCCGGCCTCCACCAACGACTGTGACCTCACCAAAATACTTGAAGCTGTCTCTCTCTTCAACTTTGGTCTTCAAACCATTTGATCTACTTCGCATGGTGATTTTTAGGCTACTATTGCCGATTTGTAGTTAAAAGCATCTTGTTGTCGATTGGTTTGTTATATTGCTTGTGGATCTGGTTCATTTGATTTATTCTTTTTTGATTTCGATATGTCTGAAGATAAATTGCAAGCTATTAGCATCCGCCTCAATGGAACCAATTATTCGTATTGGTTCAATGTTATGAAGAATCTTCTTCTTGGAAATGAGCGATGGGGTTATGTAACAAGTTTAACTGTTCGACCTACAGATCCAAAAACTGAGGGTATGACGCATCTATTGCAGTTTGGGACATGGAGAATGCACGTGTGCTTACCTAGTTTCACAATTCTGTGGAGCCAAGTATCAGAATGAATTTCTCAAAATATATGACTGCTAAGCGCGTGTGGGATTATCTTCAGAACTTGTACCTCACTTCTAATTTTGCCAAGCAATATGAATTGTAGATGGCTATTTGAGGTGCCAACTCATGAGGTTATTCGAGATGCTAACTCATGAGGTTATTCACCGTGCTCAACTCACTGAAAATAAAATTGTTGACACTCCTATTGAGTTGCATGCTAAGTTCTCCTCCATTGATTGTGCGCCACTTGAGGATCCTACGATTTATCGGGAGTTAATTAGGTGTTTGGTCTATCTCACTGTAACTCGTCCTAACATAGCTTATGCTGTTCATGTTGGCATTGCTGAAATTAGTAGTTTATAGATTGTAACTTTTAGCAGAAATTGTGAGTGTTTAGTAAAAATTGTAACTTGTAGCTGAAATAGAAGAAAAAGTGGTTATAGCTTATATTAGAAGTTGTGAATGTTTGGAAAAAATTGTAGTTTATAACTAAAATTGATAACAGAAAGCTAAAAATTACTAGTAGCAGTTTTGCCAAACACCCCCATTATATTTCAAAATTCGTTATTATTGTCTACATTCTCATTGACTCTTCAGGTGTATGCGGATATTGACTGGGTTAATGATGTTTTTGATCGCAAGTCCACTATTGGTTTTTGTGTCTTTCTTGGTGACTTCCTTATTTTCTAGAAGAACAAGAAACAGCTGTGGTTGCCCACTCCACTGCTGAGGCTGAATATTGGGCTATACCCCATGTTACTGTTAAAATTATTTGGCTTCGGTGGTTTCTCCTTGACTTGGGTCTCTTTTACGTCTCCCACCTCTCTCTACTATGACAGTAAAAGTGCCATCCATATTGTCTCATTCAATGTTTCATGAGCGTACGACACATTAAGATTGATTGCCACTTCGTTCATCAACATTTTCAGCTAAGTACTATTTGTTTACCGTTTGTCTTGTCTGCATTGCAACTTGTCGATTTATTCACAAAGACTCACACTGCGGTTCATTTTTATTTTTTGTTGGACGAACTCTTACTGTTCTCTAGGCTCGCTTCATGAGTTTTGGAGGGAGGGTGTGAGAGTGTATTTTTGTTATTTTAGATATAGTTAAGGGGTTGTTTAATCATTCTTACATTATTAGGGTTTCTTGTCTCTTCATATATATTATGTAATCCCATTAACAGTTAGTTTTTGTTAATAGCAATAACATTTCTGTTATTTGCTAACAATCACATGCCCTCATTATACAACATGCTGCAGCTAAAATTGAAGGCTGAGGATACAAAGCCAATTTCAAAGTTTTTTCCAAAGAAGGGAGTCAGTGGTGAACAGGAGTTGAACCTTGGGAGCATGCATGGGGAGAACATTAAGACAAATCAGCCTAAAAGCTTGAAAGAGGAAACTGAGATTCAAGACAGCCCGGATCATCCTTTCACCACCAACGAAGGCAATGTTGAATCTAAGCCTAATGTTTCTCCGACTTCTTATGAAGGACCTTCAAATCTCCCCATCAAGCGAGACTACGAGGAATTTTCAGCTGACGCAAAGCCAACTAGTGGCAAAGCTGATGAGCCCCAAGCAAGTATCCGGAGGAAGAAAGAAAGCCTCGGTGCCGCAGGTGACAGACAGTCTACGCTACTTTCCTATTTTGGAAAAAGATAGTTGCACACCAAGCGTTGTACGTTCTACCTGTGTCCCCTAATCAACATCTGTGTAAAGAGAAATGTTAAGAATGACTCCCTGGTGGTTTTCCAGAGATTTTGATGAGAAAACCTTTTTTGTGTCACTTTATTTTTTGCGTAGTCTATGAGAAAGCTGTTGTTTGTTGTTCTTTAGAGCCTAAAACTCTTGTATTTTATAGCCTGATGCAAACTGAACTTTTTGTTGCTGATATCCCACGTTTAACCATTGGAAGAGGTGGTCTGTTTGCTGAATAGATGGAAACCTCTTGTTCTCTATTATGTCCAGTTTCTACCCAAGTGTCGACTTCCTTTCTGAGTGCAATTTGTCTCCGCAGTATGCTTAGGTTTTGTTTGTTTCAATATAAAATATGCTTCAACAAAATATTTTACTTATTTTTTATTGTTTGATTTAAAAAAATTTATAAAAAAATACAGTAAGATATTTTACATCAAAAGACCAAAATAGATTTACATAAAAAAGAATAAGTCTTTTTTAGTGTCAGCAAAAAAAAGTAGTAGCCACTTTCAGTATCAATAGAAAATGTAGTAATAACAACAGTAATAAATTATTTTTGGTGTCGAGAAAATAGTGATAATGGTGGCAAAGGTGGTGGTGATAATGGCAGTAGTGGTACCATGGTAGTAATTGTATCATTGGTGGTGCTAGTGATAGCTGTGGAGTGATGGTAGGAATGGTGGTGGTAATAGACTATATTAAAGAGCGTATTTTGACCAAAAAAATTAATTTTTTTGAAAAATATTTTTCAACCATCGACCCAAAACAAAAATAAAAAAGTATTTTTATAAAATAATTTTACACAAATTATTTCTTATTATGAAATAAACAGAGCCTTTAACTGGTAAATCATCAGCAATAGTTAGCTAAGTTGCTCTGAAACACTTGCCAATCACCATGACCACCATAGAGACATGAATGGGCAAGGTCAGGGCGCCCTTTTAACACATTTTGGTGAATGTTGGGATGGAAACTACCTGGCGAAAACAAGCAAGAGTGGGGCATAAACATCGGCACTGCCTCAGAAGTAAATCATCAAACACAGGCGATAGTTTGTAACAGGAAATTGGCAAATGAAAGTGGTATCAAGTCAAAACGATTAGAAAACTCAAGCCATTTAAGAAACTCCCACCCCCACCTTTTAACAGAGATCGACGACGCAGAAAACCCTTTCCTTTATGTTATTCAAACCTGTATGGAATTCCAACACGCTGCTAATGAATAAACAGCTCTTTTCAGAACTACAATTCACAGCTCTCGCGATTCTTCTTTACATTCGAACATCTGAGGGTGCAGGGCTTTAGGGTTCACAAATTGATTTTTACCCGCAAGTAGGAACAAAATTGCACAACTGAGCCCGGACAATCTTTTAGCTACTTTGGTCCAAAAAGCAATGAATCTGCCTTCAAAGAATGCCTGCCATTGCAGGTTTAAGGAATTGGGAAATCAAGCAGAGCAGGAAAGAGATCAAAATCAAGTTCTATTAAGACCAAAGTCTTAGGTTATGTTTGGTTGATTGAAATAAACATGAAATGGAGTGATGATTCCGTCGAAATAAGCATTCCAACGTTTGGTTAGTCCAAAACTAATAGAATGTCAGTTCTACAAGTAATCACTAATTCTCAATTTAATAGAATGAGCATTCCAATGCTGATACTAAGGAATTCTCATTCTATTCCGCACAAACTATTATATTAAACCAAACACTACCTTAGTATTTAAACTCTGCTCATAAACAAGACCAATATATCTTTGTATTAATGACAGAAATACAAAGTGAGAAATGGGATCTCCCAATGTCAGAACTTCAGAGCAACCAAAACCAGGGCAAAGATCAACAATACCAAACTTCAGAAGGCAATTACTTGTTATCGACATGTAACCCCCCTACAACTTTGACAGCCTACACAAATAGAACAGCCAACTAACTATAAACTCAATTGTTTTGCAGGCAATCATATATTTTTTGACTCCGAGACTTCACATTCAAAGCCCCGAACCGAAGGCACCGATCCCTTCAGATTTCCATTAGAGAATAATCCCTTGGTTACATTTGTCCACTTCATACCCCCCACTCGAGACAATCAATAGAACAGCCAACTAACCATAAACCCAATTGTTTTGCAGGCAATCATATAATTTTGACTCTGTGACTTCACATTCAAAGCCCCGAACCGAAGGCACTGATCCCTTCAGATTTCCATTAGAGAATAATCCCTTGGTTACATTTTTCCACTTCATACGCCCCCACCATTGTCTCGAGTGGGGGGTATGAAGTGGACAAATGTAACGAAGGGATTATTCTCTAATGGAACAGCCAACTAACCATAAACCCAATTGTTTTGCGGGCAATCATATAATTTTGACTCCGTGACTTCACATTCAAAGCCCCG
>JAOTRH010104499.1:0-15704 GCA_034768845.1 Heliamphora exappendiculata
AGATCCTACCTTGGATTTGCTCAAAAGCTTGATATTTCTCAAATTTCTCCCTCCTAGGGCTTGGAGCTTGAGAGATCATGGCTCCTTGGTGCTTTAACTTCCACCTCCATGCTCCAAAGCTTGATTTCCACTCTTACTTGCTCCCAATCTAGCTTCAAAGCTTTAATTTCTATGGTAGAGGGTTAAGGTTTCTTATGGGGTTTGGGTTTCTCTCACTAGGAGAGAAAGAAGAAGAAGATGGAAGGAGGAGATGAGAAATGAGGGTGGTCCCTCTCCCTCTCACGTGGGTTATATACATGTATATATAGAATATAAATATATCCCCCAAAATTTCTCCAAACTTTTAGAATTGTCCAAGAATTTCCCGATAGTCCGCTCGAGCGGACCCCCACCGCTCGAGCGGTGACCCCTGAAGCTGAATTCTGGAAATTTTTTCAAAACTCAACTCAAACTTCAAACCTTGTTCACATTTAAATATTTGAATTTCTCCACTAATTTAGCCATATCTAAATCAATCATCACCATGTATCTCCACTTCACTTTCACATATCGTTAAGTCAACCATTAACGAGTAAATTTTTTTTTTGTCGCACCTAAACCCAAATTTAATTCTATCTCCTCACTTAACCGAAAATATAAAATCACAAAATAAACACGTACTAGGCTGTTACAATTGCGGCTCATTTTCATTACGAAATTTGACAAATGGACGTCAAGACGGCTTTTTTTAACAGATGTCTTGACGAATGCTTCTATATGATGCAACTAGATAGTTTCATAGCAATGGGTCAGGAGCACATGTTGTGCAAACTTAAGTGATCCATTTATCGACTTAAGCAAGCATCTAGATCTTGGAACACTTGATTTGATCACGTCATTAATTCCTATGATTTTGATCAAAATCCTAACGAATCCTGTGTGTATAAGAAGCATGATAGAAGCGTGGTGAATTTTTTAGTACTTTACGTGGATGACATCTTACTCATTTGAAACGATGTGGGAGTATTATCTTCGGTTAAAGTATGATTATCTGGACAGTTTGATATGAAAGACTTGGAATAAACTAGTCACAACCTCGGGATCAAGCTTATGCGAGATCAAAAATAAAGGATGTTGCGCTTATCACAAGAAAGTTATATCGACACCGTCCTTACTCGTTTTAACATGTAAGATTCTAAGAAAGGGTTTCTCTGCATGGAATCACTCTATCTAAATATTAATGTCCTAAGACACCTGATGAGATAGAGAAGATGAAAGTGATTCCTTATGCTTCAGTAGTGGGAATCCTTATATATGTTATGTTGTGCACTATACCCAATATCTGTTTTATCGTTGTCATTGTTAGCAGATACTAGTCTAATCTAGGGCAAGAGCATTGGATAGTGGTAAAATATATAATCAAGTACCTGAAAAGGACTAGGGATTATTTGTTAATTTATCAGGCAGATAGTCTAGAACCTTTAGGATACACAGACTCAGATTTTCAGTTAGATAAAGATTCCTAGAAGTCTACCTTAAGATATGTGTTTACCTTAGAAGGTGGAGCTATAAGTTGAAAGAGCATCAAGCAGTCCTACATTGCTGATTCCCCCATGGAGGCCGAGTACTGGTAACTTCTGAAGTAGCCAAGGAGGCTGTTTGGCTCAAGAACTTCTTGTTGGATCTAGTTGTAGTGCCTTTAGTACAGTCGGCTATTACATTTTGTTGTGAAAATAGCGGAGCAATTGTCAATTCGAAGGAACCAAGAGCCCACAAGAAAGGAAAGCACATCGAACGTAAATATCACCTGATACGAAAGATTGTACAAATGGATGATGTTGCTATCACTAAGATTACAACTGCGAACAACCTTGCAAATCCTTTTACAAAGAGCCTACCGATTATGACTTTTGATAGTCATGTAGAGGGCATGGGAGTCAGATGTATGGTAGCATAATTTTGAGAATAAGTGGGTTATTGTTATGATCGTATACTAAAAATTATATCTTTTATTATTTTTAGTATTTAATTTTATTTATCAATAAAATTATTTTTTTATTTTTATAAGAATCTTAATGAGCAATGTATGTAGTTTTATTATTTATTTAATATTATGTATGTGTGTCTTTTATTTTGCACAGTATTTAATCTGGTATGTAAGTTCAGCTAACACACGGAATTTCATATTATCAGTTCTTGTAGAATATACATTTTTTACTCATGACTTAGATGAAATTAGACACACCATCGGCACGGCTGTAGCGTTGAGTTTTAGTAGACTTGTCTTGATTGTGGAGAACAAATAATAACGTCGCATATTATTTTGACTCACTGTGCTAGTACACTTCGCGTGTATTGAACAAGACCAAGTTGAAATAATTAATTTTATACTGCCTATAAAAATTAATTCACACCCCATGGTTATTATTAGTACTTATGCTCTTAATTTCGAAATAATTAATTATTTACGTATATTTAATATTCATTATTTTGATCATTAAAGGGTGCGATTTTTTATAGGTCTATAATCCGGTGAGTTAGATAACGATATTAATTATATGGTGAATATTAATTATTGACAGAATTTACATCCCAAAATATTAGAATTGACGATACCCCTTTAAGATAACTTATAAGTTTTTGTTGTGCCAAACTCTGCAGGTAGATTTAATTATATAGCAGTCAAATAAGTTAAATGGAAAGTATTAAAAAAATTATTTAAGAAGACGATTAAATATAATTATAAGTAATTTAATTTAATCAGTGGATATTGAAAATCTTAACATGGGGAGAATAAATAAATATTTAATAACTAGAGTTCGAATATTTAATTTTGAAAATATAGCTAGAAGTGCAATTATAATTTTTTAGTGAAATGAATTATAATTAATATTTTTGTTAAATTGTCTCTATGGTGAGGTGAATTTTCATAATTACATTAGAAGCTTAAGTCATATTTACTCCATAGGTTCCTGTCGTAGCCTATTTATATGCTATTATGGAGTCCTAACCACCATATATCATTATATATAGTTAGGGTTTCCACGTATTCTCTTGGTAGTTAGAGAGGGCTGTAAAGAACAAATTCAAGGTAATCCACACAACAGGTGTGCTCTAACATACGAGAATACAGCAGAAGGCTTAGATTTGGCATTTCAACTTGAAGTCTACAACTGCAAAAGTTTCTAGACTAAAAGTTGTTGTAGTAATTGAAATCAATCCTACCAGATGTTGTAAGGTATAATTCTAATCTAATTTTAGGAGTTTATACCAGGTTTATTTTGATTGTTTGACATAAAAAAGTTTTAATTTGGAGCCAATTTTTGCGTTTGCTCGTCTAGTTTTTTTTAATAACTTAAATCACGTTCTTAATCAGTAGATCTTAGTAGTTTTGTCTCCAACAGGAAGAATGGAGTACTTCCTTCATGCTACTTGTTGGGCTGGTTGCCTAGCTTGGTCTAACGCTCTGCTATTTGGAGGCGTTGTAAGAGTTGGTCAGAATGGTGGATTTGCTAGTCTTTTTAGTCTCTACTGCGATTTTTGGTTGAGTTTTTGGGTTATGTTGCTTTATTTGGTTCTATGTTGGCTTTGATGCTAAGTAATGCAAGAATTAATCTCACTCATAAGTTTTTAGCAGTTAGTCTCAATCATAAGTTTTTAGTAGAAATAGTCCTATCAACTTTTACAATACAAAAAGTATTCTCTTATAAGATGCTCAATATATCGTGGGCTCATTTAACATCTCATAAAAGATTACTAAATATAGTATCAAAAAATTATGCTAGAAAATCTTAGTCAAATATGAAAATTGTAGTCTAAAATCACGCTCACAGCTTCTATAGATATGAGACGCAATGATATATTCAACTCGCGTAATCACTCAAAAATCAAAATTAATAAAAAGTAGTGAGTTAAAAGTAAATAATTATAACCTAAAAAACTACCTCTTAAAAACTTATTCTCCAAAAAAGAAAATAATAAGATCATAACACTATAAAATTCAAAACTAACCAAAAATGAATAAATTTATCTATTTATCTCTTAGGCATTATCAGTTTTAAGCATTAATATTTGTGTTAATAAGATATCACCATGAGAACTAATAAAAATTCAATTTGTATTTTTTTTATCAATAAAAATAAATTTATTAGCACACTCTAGCAAGAACAACATAGCCTTACTTCTTGATGAGGCAAGGCCATATCCAAACAAGCAGATATCCACTACAGATAAACAAGGGGAAGTGGAACCTAAAAGACTAGTAAGCAAGGAGCCAACTCCAAAAACTATGGAACTACAAGGGAGCTTTCTTGGGAGTACAAACTTTTCATAGCCATAGAGAAAATCATCAATTGAGAACATTTATGGTTTCAGAAACTTTTACCCACAAGGTTGCCTTCAACTTGGCCTTTTCTAAAACTTTTTCCTTGGTTGCTTCATCTTGCTTGAAGAGCTTTTTGTTCCTTGCAAGCCAAAGAGTCCATAGAGTGGCATAAAACAAGCTAATCCAAATTCTTAAGGCCAAGCCTCCTTCGATGTACCCTTTCCACGATGATAGAAGGCCTTGTGAGGTATTTAAACTCGCCCATTTAGTTTCCTACCATTCTTATAAACTGGACCACACGCCCCATGCCCATTCACGAACCAGAAGGAAGTGTGAAGAGGACTCTACACCAATCCCACACATGATGCACACAGAATCACCATTTGCCGGCATGATATTCCAACGGCTCATTAGCTCCTTAGTTGCGATCCCTTCAATGATAGCCATCCAAGCAAAGCGTTGAACTCTGGGTAGTATATTATTGTCCCATACCTTCAAAAGACTTGAATCAGGCCTTTTATGTTTCATTTCGATGCTTCTGTTGAAGGACTTTACTGAAAATTCCTCAGTCTTCTCCCCTTCCAAATAGCTCTATCCTTGCAATTAGGATTAAATTGCCTCTCATTGATAGCCTCCAATAGAGTACTTAAGGACTCTAATTCCCAAACAAACAACTGCCTTCTAAACTGAAGAGCCCACGGGGAGAAACACGGGGGCTTAAGAACACCTCCTAGATAGTGGCATCCTTCTGAATTGATAACAAATGCAGACTAGCAAATCTCTTCTTCAAGGGCTTCTCCCCTAGCCATCGATCCTCCCAGAACTTGATCTCATAACCATTCCCCACAAAGATGCTCCATTTATCAAGAAACATATCTTTGAACAACTCTCCTTCATTACCCAGGCTCAAGATGGATTTCCATAAGGAGGAGCCTTTGGAGCCACCCAGTTTTGAGGGCAACCACCCAAATTCTCATTATATATATATGGATAATTAAATGTAACATTAAAAAAAAGATACATGTTTCCTAGGGGCATTCCCAGGAAGTTACAGCACTAACCAACATAACAAGAAACAACAAAAAACCACAAGACCCACTTGGCAGCGGGGAAAACTATCTAAAAAGAGCATATTCCACGCACAACTCGGGTGGGAAAGAAATAAACACTAACCAACACCCCGCGGGGTAGAACTACCAACCTGCGGGGCTAAAAATTGTATTTTCTTTTTCTTACCACTAAACTGCTTGGTCTGCTTACTCTCTACCTTATCTTTACATGTAGCCGGCGTCCACAAATCCTTATCCCCACTATTTTCCTCATCCAACAGTGCTCTAAAGGAGTTTGACAACGTTAAACCCACAGTAGGGGCATCAGCTCTAGGCCCCACAGCCAAATCCTGACGTTCACAAAACTTCCTGATCACCCTTACTCTGGCTAATGGGAGGCTCATAAACCAGATTCTTTCTTTCAAAGTTGCACATGAGATAGAGGCAGAAGGGCCACCAAATTAATCAGAGAAACCTGCTCCTGCGGCCTTCTTGCTAGGACCAAACCGAGTGTCTTCAACAGTGCCCACTGTTTCTTGATCGCCTGCGTGCTTAGGAACCGAAACATCCTTCTTCCCTTTACCAACCCGAGACCAATTAGTCGGGCACTCCATAAGAACCTCCTTGCATTTACTAAACTCGTGGACAAAGGCTTTACAACGAGAACAAACCAAGGGTAAACCTTGGTATTCCACACGGACGGCCACAACATCCCCTTCACATTTAACCAAGACTGAGTGTGGCAACAACTTATCGGCGTCAATTTCAACACAAACGTGCACATAAGAGATACGCTATTTTGTATCCGTGGCTCTATCTAAAAATAGGGGAATACCTACTGCACTTGCTATTCTACTCAAACAATAAGAATTCCAAAATTCAAGAGGTAGCTCATGGAATTTGACTCAAATAGGAATTTTAGAGGGGGCCTCCTTAGAAAGCTTAAGCCTCTTTTTCCATCACTTCCAAATCAGCCTACCGGAGAAATGCCAAGGCTCATTGTCTAAGATGTTCTCCATGGCTTCTATGCTGCGAAACGTGAAGATATAAAATCCATTGTCAGTACCATACACGTCCACCAAACCCTCTTGACCCCACAAGGTTCTTGACGTAGCTCTAATCAGGCCAAAAGCCAGCTCGACAACTAGGAAATAAGCACGAGGCCAGATTCCCAAGACTTGTCATCAACCAAATCTCCTGTAATTTTAACCACCTCCGGATGGCTTAGGTCCGTAGATTTCACAAATTCTAAGGTAGTGCTAGAAATACTTCGGTTCATAAGCAAGGAGGCCCAAGATTTTGGTTGGGGCAAATTGTCAAACACCTTGCCTAAATTGTCAATGGCCACAGTATCCCTTCTTACCTTTGTCAAAATTTTTGGCTTTGCCAGTGGAGCCCAAGGCTCCTAACCATGTCCACCTCCCATCCTAGCACCTCCCCTGAATGGGGAACACCCACCACCCCTACCCCAGACCGAAAGATTCGGTACCCGAAGAGCGTGAGGCCCCCTGCCGAACTGCTTACCTTCACTATCCTCTGAACTCCTACGTAACTCCACCAGATTACCCGTACTCTAAAAATCCTCAGGAATTCAAAATTCCCCTCCGCTCTCCCGATTTCAGAAACACAAGAGAGTTTTCGCGAATTTGATTCTCTCAGCAAAGTGAATCGGGAGCGAAGGTCTTCAAAAACCTCTGCTCGAATAGGGTTAACCCCAAATTTTGAGAGAGCAATTTCAGATTCTAGCGTCTGTTCAAATTGAACCCGGGCTGCCTGTATCTTGCTCAAGATATGAGCCTCTGAGGAGAACTGGGTCAGATTCGCCGAATGACACTCGCTCGGAGAGATCTGTGCAAGGGTGCGCTGAGAACCCTCAACATGAGTTTGGTGCACCACACGGGTGAGAGGCGTGTTCGATGGACCCTCACTGTTCAGTGAAACCTTACCTGGGTCTTACTCCGTGCCCATCTTCAGGTTGACAATATTTATCTGCAACCCTAACTCAAGGCTTTCGCCTCTTATTATGTTTGCTACAAATCAATCTTCTCCATAAGCTATCTTTATCCTTACAAAATCTCCACCACCATTTAAACAACGAAGCCACGTTTCTTACCCTTAGATCTGACACTCGTAGGCCTTCAAGCTATTTACTCATTGTAATTCTCTTCCAGCCGACTAGATGCAATTTGTTAGAGAACCCTCCTCACCCCACAAGAATCTCCTTTGGATTCTTTCTATTTATTTCCAAACTCCAATAGGCATTCTGTACAATGATAGGTAATAAACAGGTAGGTTGGTGAGAATGGCTTTTATAAGTTATAGCCTCACAGCTTTAGAGATATGCTTTCTCTTCCATGGAACTAGCTTCTTCTTAAATCCCTCCACTAAAGGTTCCCAACTTTAATTTTGGTTAGCCTAAGATTGATTCCCACAGGTAGGCCTAAGTACCTTAGGGGATATGACCCACTCTGCATCTTAGTAATTCTACCATAGAATTTAATTCTTCATTAAAGACCCTAAGATCACATACCATACTTTGGTGGAAATTAGCCCTCGGGCTAAACACCATCTCAAATCCCCTGAGAACCCTCTTGATGCATCTCACTTGTAGAAGAATTGGTTTGCTAAAGATCACTGTATCGTCAGCAAATTGAACATATTAAGACTCCTAGCTTTTGCTATAAGGGCATTTAGCCCTTTAGCGATGAGGTTAAAGAGGAAGAGGGATAGAGGATCCCCTTTATCTAAGGCCTTTCTTCATCTTGAACAATGTGGATGAGGAACCATTAATTAAAACTAATGCTGAAGGGGAGGAGGTACACTCCTAGATCCATCCACACCATTTCTTCCCAAAGCCCATCTTCTCCATTATTTTCATCAAATACTTCAAACTGATACAATCATATGCCTTCTCAAAGTTAAGCTTTAGAATGATTCCCTTCTTCTTATTTCTCTTCCACTCATCGATTATTTCATTAATTATAAGAACCCCATCTAGGATTTACCTACCTGCTATAAAGGCAAATTGCTTTTCATCCACAACTTTACTCATAACTAGTTTCAATCTCCCAGCCAGGACCTTAGCCAATATTTTATAAATTGATTTTACTAGGCTAATGGGTCTAAACTCATTAATAGATTAAGGGCAGTCAACCTTTGGAACCAAAACAATGAAGGAGCAATTTAGGCTTTTCAGCAGCCTCCCTTGAAGATGGAACTCATTTATGAATTTCCTAATATCCTTTTTCACCACCACCCAGAATTTCTTAAATAATTTGAGGCTGAACCCATCCAGCCTAGGGTCTTTACTCCCCCCACAATAGTTTATGGCATTAAATATCTCAGTTTCAGTAAAGGGCACCTTTAGCTGTAAGCTACAATCTTGATCCAAAGATTTCAACACCTCACACTCAAACACTAGTCTCTGCGGGCGTTTGAGATTGGGATGGGGAATGCACAAGATATCCATCAATTTTAGAAAAATATTCTTTTTCTATTTAAAACAAAAATTCTAAGATATCCAAACGCATTTTAAAAATAAAATGAAATTGTCACTTGATTTTTGAGAAAAACAAAAAAAAACAAAAGAAGGCTACAGGTCTTTTAAAAGCGTAATTAGAGAAAAAGAGAGTTCGGGAGCTAAGGTACGAGAAGAGAAGGTGTTAGGTACCCTTCTCGCCCAACTGTGGGGTTGGCCTCTACTTTATCAATATTGGTCCTTATTGTAAACTTTTTAAAAGTAACATAGAAAGCACAGGAAGTTAAGGAGAGTCCATACAAAAGCAAACAAAGAAGCAAAACCTAACTATGATCCTTAGGGTCATGCCACTTGGTTATTTATAGATATGCTGAATGTATAGTTTGAGTAAAGCAAAATAAAAAACATGCATATAGACAATAAAATGAGCACGTAAGAGCAAAAGTGGCAGGTGACAATGTTTCTATTTCTAATCATGCTATAAATAGGCTATATGGAACAAACAGAGAGGATTGAAACATTGGATGTACACAAAACTCATGGTCATGACAATAAATATCATGGTCGTGACATAAAAAGGTCAACAACTTGGCGACCATGACACCAATAGAGCAACCGCAAGAAATAAGCTAAAAATAGTAACAGCTGAGACAAACAGAAAGTCGCAGCTATGGTTTTTAGGACTCCAAAAAGGGTATGAATGCAAAATAGGGCTTAAAGAAGGCCCAAACATGTAGGATAAGTAGGATAGAGCCCATAACCTATTGATCTTAGACCAAGTCCACCATCCTTCATCCTCTGTACAAATAATAACTCTAAACAAAACATCTAAGCACCAAAGATGAAGGACAAAGCATATAAACACATTTCTCATGTCACACGTCCTGTACAAACCCACGGCCATGAGGTCCGGATACAGCAGCCGTGACAATCATTGGAATGAAAGGGCGCGGTACTTGTACATAAAATGCCGCCAACATGTGTGGTTTACGCAACATATGGCTGTGACATAGAGAGGCTGCGGCCGTTAGTTATAATGTCCATAGGGCTTATTAAAACAAAAGCGTAAGGAACAGAAACCATAACTCACTTGATATAGGCTAGATCTGTTGTCCATCACCCATCGAGAAGATGAATTAAGGTACAAAAGGGGAGAAAAACTAAATAGAACAATAAGAAGAGGAGAAAGACTTGAAATAAATGAACATCAGAAGGTCTTTAAAAGAGTTCACACATCTTAGCCTAAAATGAATATCACGACCGTGTATCTTGGATGTCACATCCTTACGTTTTATAGGCCACAAAGATGGCGGCTAGGCAAAATACCTCACGGCCGATACTATTAGTTTTAGAAACCATTTGGATAGGCAAAATACTTCTTCAGAAATACCTTTGTAAACGCATTCCATGTGCCTCCCACAACCGTTCTAGCAAACTTCCACCATTCATGAACATCCCCTTTTAGCTAAAATGCGAAGAATGAAATCCTCAGGTCATCCTCAACCATCTGTAGGGTATCCAGAAATATGGTCACAAGTTCCAGCCATTTCGTGGCCACCTTGGGATCGGAATCCCTAACAAAGGTAAGAGGGTTGAGACGTCGAAATTCCTGCATCACGACAGTCGCCCTTGGCTCAGGTATTCTCTCTCTCCCTCTAGCGGCCTCAGCTAGCTAATGGATGGAACCTACCATCTCATGCAGCAAGTTTACTCCATCTACCGGTCCTTGAAGAGCATTTGCATCCCCAGCATCAGGGATTGGCACATCCCCTCGGCCTAAACCACGACCACGACCTTGACCACAGCCTCGTCCTCCTCGCGCGGACATAATTTCTATACGAAAGCAACATAACAACATAAGCTTTCATTTATTATGTTATTACTAACATAAAACAAATAATTAATCTAACACAGCCATTCAAAATCATGTAAACACATTTCACATACCAGGAGAAACAACAAGAATGACACGTCAATTTGGATAACCTACTTAGATTCCTTGTTAGAAAATATGTTGGCTAAATGTGTTTCTGACTTGGCTTCCAAATTTGTTAATCCAAACGCCCAAAGGCAAGACTAGTCAATCCTAAGGTCCAACCTCCATGCTCACGTATATACAACATCCTCAACAAGCTCTCATGCTCATGTTATAAAAACACTTAAACACATGCGATCAAACATACACAATCATCCTCACAAGGTGATGCACCATCTTTCCACAGCTCGTAGGTATTCGAACCCAGAGTTTTGATACCAAGTTATCACGCCCCCAAATCCAGGGTTCTCCTCTCAAAATAAACATACAATCATACATGAATAAAATATCACCTCAAGGCTTACAAAACATGCCTCCAAGAACAGGCAATACATGTAACAGTGTATGATTTCCATAACAATGAAAACTCTAAGCAATAGTTTTCTGCCTCCGGGGCTCCACTAGATCAACACCCGTGATCATAGTCACCTGAAAAAGGTTTACACAAATCCCACAACGTTAGATGAAGCCCAATAAAAAATAGACTAGCATGAATTCAAAAGCAAAACATGCTAACACGAATAATATGAATATTCTGACTCACACGAGCCTCAAAGAAAAATAGTTTTACTTCTCAAAAACCATACATTTTCTCGTCGTCTCTCGACATCTAACAATGTCCTACAATATAGTTAGCATACACAACAATGTTCATAAGCATGTCGTACTCTTTCACAATCTTTCACCATGGGATAATACTAACCCAATCATCAGGTTTTTTGCGGTCTTTCATCGTGGGACAATCACTTGCCCTAATATACAGTTCTTCGCGATCTTTCATCGCGAGACAATCACTTGCCCTAATATGCAGATCTTTGCATAATTTAGCATATATAAGTGCACACATAACTATGTACTAAATATCCACATATATATCGTCATATCATTCATATATCCATCGAGATAAACCCACATTTCAATCAAATATTTAAAATTCCAAGCTCAACTCCAAGGGTTAGCTCCAAACCTCCAAAACATGTTTTTTCAAAACCTTTCATAAATTTCTCTGTTTTTAGACCACTTTTTTGAAAACCACAGACATCCACACATTCATCAACATGGGATAAACCATAAAAATACTTTAAAAGTCATTTTGTCCAACCAAACAAATATTAAACACCTAAAATAACTTTTCATGCATTTTAGAACAGTAAGAATACATAATATTCCATATAGCACCCTTTTAAGACATGAGAGCCTAGGATTCTACCTCGTTAAGTTAAAAACTCGATGCCTCAAAAAATAAACTTCATCGAAACGAGATCATGTTCGGATGAACATGAAGCTCTCGACGAGGATAGCAAGGATCCACTATTCGATCACCAAGATCAAAGCTCGAGGCCCTTAAAAAACTAGAGAGAAAGTGGAGCATTTATGTATAAAAGAGGAAACTTAGTCTTGAAGAAACAAGATTTGAAAATATCTTCCAAAAGGTTGATATTCATAAGCCATGCCCAAACACAGGAAGTCAGTCGACTGAGTTGCCCACTTCAATCGACTGAGTTACCCACTTCAGTCGACTGAGTTGCCCACTTCAGCCGACTGAACCATCACACTGACCATTCAATCGACTGAACCAATCACTTTAGTCGACTGAATGGTAGAGAAAAGAAATCCTAGCTGACGAATTTCAAACGGTTCACAACCCTAAAACAAGCCAACCAAACTAGCCTTTTCAACATCCGAACATGTGTAAAACACATAATTGTTGGAGGCAAGATTGCCAAGATCTTTATTTTTGCAAATGATTAACGAAAAAAATTAACTGGACGGGCAATCACCAAAATGGGCTCCAGATAAAACTTTTGATGGCGAACGATTAAAATAAAATCCATGCATCCGAAGTTAATCTAGAAGAATACCTTTTTACCGGTCGAATCTTCAACTACAATTTGAATCTGAGTTGAAACTCCTGTCATATCTTCTACTATATTCTCTTATACGATTGCCGAATATAGTGTGGGCTATAATCTTCTGAGAACTTGTACCGACCGAACCAGGGCAGCTTTAGTCTTAGAAGACAAGTTATGAAACTAGTTCAGCTTACCTGCATATATATAGGGCTACAACAGATACCTGTGGAGTAATTATGAGTAAAACTTTCAGTAGAACACATACACGTATCAGCTATTTCCACAATTAAGCAAATCTCATAGCGGTATCTACAATTATGAAAAACTAGCAGTGGTTTTCACAATTTTTATAAAACACTGAATTATAATTCACACCACTAAAGAACTATAATTGCACTTTGACCTATAATCTCAAGACCATATAGCATTGAGCTCCTGTTTTTAAATGCTTACCATTTCTCCCCACGTCAAGATTCTCGATACTCGCCAATTAAATTTAATTACTGATAATTTAATTTAATTGGCATCTCGATATTCCTTAAATCTTTTCGCATAACTTACTTGACCGCCGAATAATCAAATCCACCTGCAGGGTTTGGTCGAATCCCAACTTATAAGCTTCCTTAAGAGAGTATCATCAATTCCGATCTTTCGGGACACAGATTCCATCAATAATTAATATTTTTCATATAAATAATACTACTATTTAACTCACCGGGAATATAGACCCATATAAGATCGCATCCTCTAATGAATCAAAATAACAAATATTAAATATATGCAAATTAATAATTATTTCAAGATTAAGAGGATAAACATTATTCATAATAACCTTGGGGTATGAATTAATTTATATAGTCAGTATAAAATTAATTACCCTAAATATCTCCTTCAATACACATAAAGTGTACTAGCACAGATAGTCAGAACAATAGACGACGCTATTATCTGTTTCCCGTAATCAAGACATACCTACTAAAATTCTGTGCTACAGTCGTACCAATGGTATGTCCATTTTTATCTAAACTGTGAACATAAAACTTATATTCTGTAAGAACCTAAAATTTGATCTTCTGTGTGCAAGCTGTACTCTACACACCAGATTAAATACTATACAGAATATCAAACATCCATGCATAACATTAAAAAAATGATACGCATACATTGCTCATAAAGATTCTCATAAAATAAAAAATTAATTTTATCAAAAAATAAAATTAAATACTAAAAACATGATTTTTAGTATACTAACCCTAATAATCTCCCACTTATGCTCAAACCATGCTGCCATACATCTGACTCCCATACCCTCTATATGACTATCAAAAGTCTTAGCCGGCAAGCTTTTTGTAAAAGGATCTACAAGGTTGTTTCCTGATGCAATCTTGGTCACAGTAACATTACCTCTCTGTACAATTTCTCGTATCAGGTGATACTTACACTCAATGTGCTTGCCTTTCTTATGGACCCTTGGCTCTTTCGAGTTTATATCCGCTCCGCTATTGTCACAGTAAAGTGTAATAGCCGACTGAACTGAAGGTACTACCTCTAGATCCAACAAGAAGTTCCTGAACCAAACGGCCTTCTTGGCTGCTTCAAAAGCTGCCACATACTTAGCCTCCATAGTGGAATCATCAATGCAAGACTACTTAATACTCCTCCAACTTATAACTCTACCTCCTAAGATAAACACATATGCTAAGGCAAACTTACGAGAATCCCCGTCAGACTGAAAATTTGAGTCTGTGTACCCCATAAGTACTAGACTATCTACTTGGTAAACCAACATATAATCCTTAGTCTTTTTTTGGTACTTAATTATATTCTTTACCGTAGTCCAACCCTCCTGCCCTAGGTTCGACTAATATCTACTAACCATGCCTACGGCAAAGTAGATATTGTGTATAGTACAAAGCATAGCATACATGAGGTTTCCTACTGCCGAAGCATAAGGAACCGCCTTCACCTTCTCTATCTCATCAAGTGTCTTAGAACACTGATTCTTGAATAGAGTGATTCCATGCCTGAAAGGGAAAAATCATTTCTTGAAATCCTGTATGCTAAAACGAGTAAGGATATCATCGATATATTTTGTTTGTGATAAGCCAAACATTCTTTATTTTTGATCTCGCACAAGCTTGATCCCAAGGATGTGATTGGCTTCTCCCAAGTCCTCTAGATCGAACTACTCAGATAACCATACTTTAATCGTAGATAATGCTCCCACATCATTTCTGATGAGCAAGATATCGTCTAATTAAAGTACTAGGAACATCACTACGCTTTCGTCATGCTTCTTGTACAAACAGGACTCATCTAAACTTTGATCAAAACCATAAGACTTAGTGGCTTGATCAAATCGAGTGTTCCAGGATCTCGATACTTGCTTAAGTCTATAAATGAATCTCTTAAACTTAAACAATATGTGTTCCTAGCTCTTTGTAATGAATCTGTCTAGTTATATCATATAGATACACTCGTCAACACTTCTGTTAAGAAAAGCTGTCTTGACATCTATTTGACAGATTTTCGTAATCGAAATGAGTGGCAATAGATAAGAGAATCCATATAGACTTACGTATGGCTACCGGTAAAAAAGTTTTCTCATAATCGATCTCTTCTTTCTGAGTGAACCTTTTAGTTACAAGTCTAGTTTTGAAAGTTTCGACCTTTCCATCTGCTCATCTCTTTCTCTTATAGATCCACTTGCATCTAATGGGTTTTATCCCTTCGGGTGGTTCTACAAGTTTCCAAACCTGATTAGAATACATAGATTCTATCTCTAAATTCAAAGCCCTTTGTCAAAAATCTACATCTTTTTCTTGAAGTGTTTCATTGTAGTTACAGGACTCGGCATTTAGTTCTGTCGAGATCCTGTCAAAAGTCTCTTCCAAGAACATATACCAGTCAGGTTGATGATCAATTCTCCCACTACGACGAGACACTACCTGTGTCTATATACTAGCAGTAACACAATATGCAAAAT
>JAOTRH010104510.1:0-15704 GCA_034768845.1 Heliamphora exappendiculata
AAACCCATGCACCCCACCACCGTCGCACACCTTATATATATATATATGCATGCACACACACAAATAACAGAGAAAGAGAGAACTATCGTCACACGCCGCACGGGTTGGATTTTGGATTTGGGACTAGCGGTGAGTTTGGGTTGTGGGATGACGGTTTGGGGGCGAGGAAGGAGGGGGACAGTACTGGGTTTGGTTTTGGGTGGGGTGGGAATGGTAATTTTAGGTGGAAGTTGGGAACGGCACTTTTGATGATGATTTTGGGATAGAATGGCGATTTTTCGTTAAATTAAACTAAAATTTTAACAGTTTGGATCTTTTTGATGTTAAAATCAAACATGATAGGAGATTTGTACAATTTTTGAAACACAAGAGAATTTCTATTTTTGTCAGAAACTTCAAGGGTGGTCAGTGAAATTTATCCAAATTTTAATTAGGAGAAATTACACTAATCTCCCGAGAATTCTGACAAATACAAAAATATTTTTGTATTTTTTAAAATATCACTGACTTTTTTTGTCAATTAAAAATAAATAAACTTTGTTTATTTCTTAATAAAAAGACATAAACACTACTGTTCAGTCACATTATTTTCACTGCCATTTTTTTTTTGTGTGTACTTTTTCACCACTTTTCTTGTACGGGCTTTTAATTTTTTCCTTCCTCAATTTTATATGTATTTACATATATTAATACTATAATTTCAGAATTAATTAATTTTTAATTCTTTTTAAAAGAATTCTAAAAAATTAAAGTCTTTATTGGTAACTTTTTTTTTTTGATTTTTTTGACTAAAAATGTCAAAAAAACTAAAATTTCTCACTTAATAAAAAATAAAAAAGTGAAAATTAGTGAAACAAAATTAAAAAAACCGCCTAAAATAATTTGAAAAAGATGGAACATATTTGAGAGTAGGCATGTTAAAAATATAATTATGATTTTTTAAAAGGTTACTTAAATATAAAATATAATTATATTTTTAAGAAAAAATTATAAATACGTGTTAAAATTATAAATTTATAACTTCAAATATTAAAATTTATATCTATTAATTTAGATTAAAAATTAAAAATTAAAAATATATACTTATTTGAATATTTTTAGTTTTTTCACTAAAAGATTTAAGTCAAATATCATAATTCTTCTTTTAAGTCAAATATCATAATTCTCAAACATACATATGTATAATTAGAAAACTTAAAACCCTAAGTTACAAAATAATTCAAGCAATAAATCATAGAATTCAAGTATCTCAAACATGATAAACTATAATTTAGATAATTAAGAATTTAAATTATTTTCATTGTTAAATAAATAAATACTTTTTATTTTCTTTCTTATTGTGCACGCAGTCTCAAAGTCTTTATTGATAATTTTTTCTTTTTGATTTTTTTAACTAAAAATGTCAAAAAAACTAAAGTTTTTCGTTTAACAAAAAATTAAAAAGTAAAAAATTTAAAAATTAAATTAAAACACAAACTTTCAAAATATTCTATTCAAATTCTTACCACTTTTATTGATTTTTTTTGACTAAAAATGTCAAAAAAAACTAAAGTTTCCCGTTTAACAAAAAATTAAAAGTGAAAAAACTAAAAAATTAAATTAAAACATAAATTTTCAGAATATTCTATTTAAACTCCCACCACTTTTAAAATACAATAATAACATTTATTCATAACCTATTTACTATTACTACCAACAACATATAATTGTTATTATCAAATATATAGAAGCGTAAAACTATATTTCATTTTGAACAAAAAGCAAAAAAGTAGTTTGTGTTTGGCCTAATTTTTTTTAATTTTTTGGATTTTTTGAATTTTTAATAAAAAATTATATGGTAAAATATGTGAAAAAAGTTAATTGAAAATTACCTTTTTGTTTATATTTTATTTGCTTTGTTTTACTCTTTTATTTTTTATACTTACTTTTTTTAAAAATATTCAAAAAAATATTTGTTAAACTGTTTTTTTTAATTTTTTAAATACCAAAGAATATTTTAAGATTCTTTAAAAGCATTTTCACACAAGAAAAAAAATTGCGACAACAAATAAAGTTTTCATACTTTTATATTATTTCTCATTTTCACGTCTGAAAATAATTTTTTTATTTCATTTGTTTTGTTTTAATTTTTTATTTTCTATACTTATTTTTTGAAAAAGTATTCAAAAAATTATGTGCATGGTTGTTGAGAAAATTGCAACCAAACAAACCCAAACAAAATCATCTCAGCTCCATAAGCAAATCATACATTAGAACACAAGCTATCTAATTTTTAAAAATATTTTTTAGTATTTAAAAAATTCTAATTTAAAAAAAAATTATTTTCAGTTGAGAAACAATGAAAAAAGAGAGAGAGAGAGAGGGGGGGGATGTTTAAGGACAAAATAGAAAAATAAATTTTTTTTTGACATAATCAGATTTTTTCTGTTAACTCACTAACAACTAACTGAACATTAACAATTGAGTTAATTTGAAATGGACAAATAAACTAGAGAAGAGGTAAGTGATATTTCAAAAAACAGAATGAATATTTTTGTTTTTGTAAGAAACTTCATGAAATGTCAGTGTAATTTACCCTTTTAATTATTACAGGACAAGTTTGATTCTAATTTTTTTTAATTTATTAACGAGATGTTTGGGAATACAATAACTTTTAGATTGCAGGGTATAATAGAAGTTGTGAGTGTTTGATAAGAATTATAATTTATAACTGAAATAAAAAAAATTAGTTATAAGTTATAACAAAATTACAGAAGTTGTGAATATTTTAAAAAAATTTATAATTTATAACTAAAATTAGTAATAAGAATCTAAAAGCTACTTAAAGTAGTATTTCCAAACACCCACAATACTATGATGTTGTTTGATAAAACTATTGCGGGTGATTTATATATCATAATTTATAGTAGAAATTGTGAGTGCTTGATAAAAATTATTGAATATAACTAAAAAAAATAGTTATAAATTGTAACAGAAGTTGAGAGTATTTAGAAAAATTTGTAACTTATAATTAAAATTAATATCAAGAAACTAAAAGTTACTAGCAGTAACATTTTCAAACATTCCCTACATATAAACAACATAGAATAATCGGACAGAAATTGAATCACGATAATTCATTTGTACTAAAATTAACAACACTCATTAATTTTAATATAAATAAATAGTTAGAATCATTTTTTTTATAATTTTTGTGATTAATTATCAATATACAATTTTTTTTTCTACGAAATATGAGCCTATCAATTATGTTTAAATACAGCATAACATGACAAACACACAATTTGTTTGAGTTTAAATTTTAGCTTTTAGTTTATAGATTAATAAAAAGTTAAAAATATATAAATAAGTTTACTTTTAGCTTTTTATTTGTAATTTTAGTTCTAAATTAACAAATATGAATGCAACTAATTTAATTATAAATTTATGTTTTTAACATATACTTAGTGAGAAAACCTCTTAGTCCAGCGATTGGTGTTTCAAGAGCCCTCATTAATATCGAGGTTCGAACTCCGACACTTTTTCTTTCGTTGTAATAAAAAGAAAAACATATATTTAGTAATCTTTACTTAAAGTCATAATCATATCTTTTAGACTATAATTTATAAATTTTTAATTTTTACTTTAATAAACACCATTAGCTATGTTTGATTTGCCAAATTAGATTGAATATAATAAGAAGGATAATTAAAACATAAATTTCATGTGTTTTTTTAACACCATAGAATAGTAAATAAGATTTTGTATACTATTAATATTATTTATATCATATTTAGTTAAAATGAGGTAAAATATATGATAAGGGTTAAAAGAATCATTTTGACCGTAAAATAAAAAATCAAAATAATTTGAAAGGAGGCCAAATTTTTTTTATGAATATCATATTATTAATCTTCTATATGAAATATTATTAATTTTTCATATGAAAAATTAATAGTCTAATAAGATAAATCAATTAAACAAGAGACAAACAATTTGAACAGATCAATTCTAAAATGTGAGTTTTATATTTTTTAATTCAGTTTAATCCCTCTTGATATGTCAAAACAAACATTATCTTAATGCAGCGGGCGCATCCTATAATTTCCCTGGAATTATCTACAATCAAAATCAAACCACGTCGACATCTTAAATACTGGACGACCTGGCAAGGTCAATTGCGTTGGCATTTGGTAACGTTATCCTCCGGAGAAATATTGCGGTTGACGTTAGAAAATCTAATTTAAAACAGTAGACAATTATGTATCAAATTATGGCCGTGTTTGGGAATATTATTATTATTAATTTTTAATTTTTTATTATTAATTTTAATTATATAAGTTATAATTTTTTTTAAATACTTATAATTTTTATTATAATTTATAATTATTTTTTTTATTTTAATTATAAATTATAATTTTTATCAAATACTTAAAATATTTATTATAAACTATAATATAAAAATTAACAACAGTATTATTCTCAAGCACCTCTATAAAGATTAAAATTTAACAATTTATTTACATTAAAATTTAAAATATTTATCAATTTTAATATGAATAAATAGATAGAATCAACTTTATATAATTTTTATAATTAATTATCTGTATACAAAATATTTTCCTATTTAAAATTTTGCTTCGGTAATTCCGGAATTACTTCTCAGGACTTCTCAATTTGCCTGTGAGAAAAAATCAACATTTATGTTCCGTTGAGTTTACGGAAATAGTAAAAAAATGACAAATAAATATTTTATATACTAATGTTTGTGTTTTGTTGTCGAAAAAAAAATATAAGATTTACCATAATATATTTTTTGGAAAAAAAAATTTCTTACAAAATAGATCTTGTAAAATTAAAATTATGTTTTGTTCATTTGTTTAAAAAATTATACGAAAAAACAATTCACAAAAAAAATGAAATAAAAAAACTATTGAAGAATTAATTTTCATTACTTGTTTAGTTTGCAAAAAAGTTAATAAAAAAATTTATTTTTAACTTTTTTACGATGCATAATTTTATAATTTTTATATTATTTATTTTATAAAAAAATATTACCTGCGATAAAAGTGTTACAACAAAACTCACATTTTTTAACAATAATTACTTTTTAAATGAACAAAGCCATAGAAAAGTTAATAATTACTTAATATTATTATTTTGTAAACTAAATGATTAGCAATAATTAGTTTTTATATATATATATTCTTTTATTTTATTTTTCTCATAATCATTTTTTTAGTAATTTTAATGGCCACAAAACACAATCAAAATCAAATTAAATTTTAACAATTCATTTTGTATTAAAATTCAAATATTTATTAATTTCAATATTATAAATGACCAAAATCTTTTTTTTTTTTTAAATTTTCAAATCTTTATCCACGACCACAAGGCGGCCATAACTCCTTATAATTTTTTTTATATAAAAAAAATTATCTATTAGCCCTCTTATTCAGAAGTATTCCAACAAGCACAAGCGGGACCGGAACTTGGCAGGCTAGAGAAGCCGCCACAAATTCAAGAGCATATTTTCTTTTTGAAAAAATCTCTTGATTTTTTGTCAAAATTTAGCATTACTTATACATCTCATATTAATATTAAACTGTTGGTATCATTCTCTGTTAACTGAATCGATAAAATCAATTAAAACCTTGTTTGTTACGAAAGATTAGGAGATAAAAAATTAAATTAATAGACAAAGTTAACCCACCAAAAAATTGTCCCCTTAGTATTATGAATCCCACGCATGTATTAATTTTTTCTATTATATCTAATCCTATTCAAAATAACAAACAAGCCCCAAAGGTATTGTCTATTCCTTTTGCTCCCAACTCAAAACCACTGGCAAGTATTATAGTGTATTCAATTTTTGTTCAAAAATGAGATTTTGTTGAAACAAGACAAAAAATGAAAAACATATGTTGTCTACCTAAATTTTTATAGTTAATATTATTAAATCTAAATTAAAATTTATCAAGGCCCTATATAAAAAGCTTGCTTCAGGCCTTAAAAGTTTTCAGGGTGGACCCTGCTAACAAGGTCTGATAGGATGATCCCAACATATCACATGTTTAATGAAACTGGCCCCTAATTTTTGTGAAATTTCTTTTTCCAATCCTCTGGGCAAGTCACACCAACAGGCAGCAGCATTGATAAAGTTGAGAATTCAACTGATGAGCTCAGGAAAATGAAGCTTCACCAGCCTTGAAGTTTGAACACCTACTACTTCATGCTGTCCATAATTGACATTATCAAAACCCATGAGCCATGACCCATATTACACCAAATCCCCTGATTGAACCTCTTGGTCTTGGGGTATGATTGCCAATGGTGAATTTAGGTCCAAGTCTAACTTGTGATTTGTTGGAGGATAGATCTTATAAGTTATAACATAGGGAAAATGGAAATGAGATTGGATTTGGAAACTTGTGTGTTATGGCAGGAAAAAAAACAACGAAAAGATTAACCCAAATACGCACATAAATATGCGATTTATTTGGTTCACCCAAAATCAAAGCTATGTCCACAGAGTTTCGGCTAAAACCTAACAGCCCAATCATCTACTCCGTGAACTAAGTTTCACAAAAAATCTATTTAAAATCGTGACACCTGTGGATGGGTCACTTGCCCACTAAACTCCCCCGTACCAGGTTAGTTGCGGACTCGTGCAGCAGCAGAAATTCGAACGCACACCCAAGAACAAGGAAGTCTGTGCTTCCAACCAACTTCAATATGCTTTAACTCGGAAAGAAACAATAAAGTCTTGAACAACCAAAACCTCCCTGAGTTCATCTCACTGGAACATTCAGCAGCACATCATGGAAATCAGTGGGGATTTTGTTGAAAATCAGAATCAGAGGAATGCGAAAACCTCCGGACTAAAACATCGGATATTTTCTCCGGTAGGTAAAGTCAAGCTCAACACTGATGGAATTATGACCAGAAACCTTGGTCCAGCAGGAATAGGAGGGATGATTAGGGATGATCAAGGAAGATGGGTGCATGAATTTGTAGGAAAAAGAGTTCTTGTAAACACCTTTTATAATATAGAATTCCTGTAATTCAGTTATTAAAAGGACTCCATTAACAATTGTATGAATACTATGCTTTAGTCACCACACTAGATTTTAGATTGTCACAGGAGAATCAGAAAATATGAAAATTAAAAACAATAGTCATCGTGATTAAATTCTTGAACTCACCTTAATTTATTTTCAACTGAGATTAAGCTAGTTGCCCGCGGCTACATTTTCAAACAGTCATCATGCAGTTTAAGAGAGATAAGTTACAAAGAACCAACAACAGCGAACAATCCACTCTCAGGCTTTGAAGAAGATAGGAAAAACTGTCCAGGAGGGAGGAAGAGATTTGAATCCCCAGCTCTTGGGCCATCAAGTAAGCAACCTGATTGACTTGGTATCTGACCCAAGAGAAGTAAAACTGATTAGAAAGACGTCAAAAACAAGATGTTTGAAACAATGGAACTGAATTCCCTACAAGCTTTATGAGATCTCAACTGTGACAAGAAAGATTTGCAATCTGACTTAATCATCAAATTCTAGAGGCCTTTAAATTAAGCTAACCTTGAATCTTCCCAGCAATATTCTTTAGCTTCAGCCAGGATGGGAGAAAAGCAAATATAGTGGAGCTTCAATCATTGATACCATCGCCTTGTGAGTATCCAATAACATGTCTCAAAGCAGCTGTAGAAGCACATTTCTATAAGCTGCATCACAATTTACCATACCTTGGGATGAAGGGGACCACTGGATGAGGTTTAGAACCGCTTCAAATGGAAGAATCATCAACCTGAATTGTGCCATAACAAAATTCAGAATAAGCATCAGAGGCTTCAAGTACAACGATAAAATGCAACTATATCTCCTCAAAGAGAAAGCTTTCTACACGAACCTAGACAAATGTAGCTCATGACATGGTTGAGATTGAATCTGATTTCTGAGAAGACTCCAAATCAGCACATAACTCGAGCAACAACAAAATTGTGAACTTGCACCGTAGATGCAAAAAATAAAACTATATACACACACCATGTACCATGCATTCTCATCAAATTTGCGTCATTCTTTTTAGCAAGTAAAACTAAACTTTCTATATTATGTAAATTCAACAAGAATTGCAGAGCTGACCGCTCCATAATAAGACAATCTATTTCTGCACATACTGAAAAAAATGGGTACTGTATTATTGTTGAATAGGTGACATTTTCCACATGATGCATGATTAATGTCAATATGACACTGGATAGCCAAATATCTTTTTCAAATCTCTAATTCAGTGAATCAGCCCTTCGCTTCTTATGAAACAAGGGATTTCACAAAACAACCACCCAAGCTGAATCCAAAGCAAAAGATTTTGACAAACCGTTTCCTCAATTGATTACGAAGGAAGGGATTTCAAGTAAGCTAATCCATAATAGTCTAACCAACTTCATATGGATTCATGTCACCTCTTGGATCTAGGTTTGCCGAGATTGCCCACATGATGTTGCACTATTGTAGAACATCTTTTTGTCAGGACAGAAGATGTTCCAATGTTAGATAATTAGAAGATCAAATCTCATGGCATTTAAGAGTATCCAATGACTTATCTACCCTAGGAAAACTTTCTAGCTCATCAAAATTGCTGTGAGATACATGTGGCTCATTTGTCATTTACAAGAAGAAAAAGAAGTTATTACCATGGCAAAATAGCCAGTTTGCTGGAACCCCGTTATCTCCCGAAGATCTGCCTCTTTGTAACAGCTTTGTACCTTCAGAAAAATGGAAAGTGAAATCAAATCCTCTGCAAATTGATATATACCTTTCCCTGATTCATAAACCCCTCGGGTTGTGCCGCCAAAAGTGAGTATAACATTGTGGTAATCCCCCTAAAAAGCACGCCATTGTTAAAACCTGAACTGTGGTAATTAAATCGTGCTCAAATGCGCCATAATGAAACGAAACAGCTGGAGGAATCAAATTGCTATAACGGTTCTGATATGGAACAACTCTGAACATCAATAAATCATCGATAGAGAACAAAGCAAATCAGCAATGAACTTTTTTGTTCTCAAACTAGAAGACCAACTGAAACTAAACATAGCTTCAGTTTCTCAATGTTGACTGGTTTCGTTAACATACCTACTAATCTTCCCAAGAGATAGAACTCCACCATTCAAAAGTGACGAATAAAGTGATACTTCAACTGAATGTGTATAGTTTCAGTTTCTCAATAGTAACTGATTTCGTTAACATATCTGCCGATCTTCTCAAGAGATAAAACTCCACCATCCAAAAGTGAGCAAATAAAGTGATACTTCAACCGAATGTACTTTGTCTCGGTTTGAGATGAAGGACACTCTTAACTATCGCTACTTCTTCTTACCCAATTCTTCGAGAAAACCCTACAACCAAATCATCTTCTTGTTGGCTTCAATGACAGCAATATAGCAACATAGCAACATACTCGACTTCCATAATAGAAAGAGTAACAATTTTTTACAATTGGAAAACCCAACTTACTGCGTACCACCCAATATAAAAACATATCAAGTTGTGCTTGCTCTTTCAACTGTCAACATCACTACCCACATCTATATTTACATAGAGCCAGTTTGGGATAGATTTTAAGAGGTTTAACTACTTCTTTTTAAAAATAAAAATAAAAACAAATGAAAAAAAATAAAAAAAAAGTGAGAGTATTTGGGATAATTTGAAAAAATAAATGTTAAAAGAAAAAAAGAGAAAGAAAATAGATTTGGTTTTTTTTTTTTCAGTTGTTTCGAAAGTCTTGCAATACTTTTAAACCAAACGAACCAACTTAAAAACTGAACTTTTTGAAAAAAAATCAGCTGTACTTTTGATCCCAAACAGGCTCATAACCATCCCCCAAGGGCACCATATTTTAGGAGCCCAAACTATAATATAAATCTTCCTCTTGCAAATTCGAAGTTAAGTGACCGTGTGACTTGGTGTCGAGTACGCTCCCCACAACTTTAACAAAAACAAAACTAAGCTTCGTGAATACGATCAAAGACGGGGTGAATTCATAAAAACAGAATGAAGAATAAAATCACCAATTGCAATTCGGTCACATGAGTTACAGTCGAATATGAGCTTAACATACAGAACATGCAGAGGATGAAGAAAATACAGCTCGCAAACAAAGAAGTTGCCATTTGTTTAAGAGATTCTAGATCTACGAATCAAACCAAGCAAAATCAAAACAAAAACGTGAATCACCGTATCTGACAAAGTGGGGCTTCCTGTGCACCCGAAATCACGTGTTGGGATGGCCCACAGGATCACATGCTCACTGTACTGCCGAAGAATATATGTCTATCATCGCTATATCATCTTCCATTATTATCAACAGCGAGTTCTCCTCTTCTCTGTTTCATCGTCTTCCACTCTAATGGAGCTGTAAATTCCGCTCTATTTCTCTCTGAATTCTAGTCGATGGAGAGATTGGCGGAAGTGTCCGAGCAAGAGGTGCAGATAGACTTCGTTTTGGGCAGCAAATGCCGAGCCAATGTGCGGCTGAGTTCACTCAGTGCGAGTAGCCCAGTTGCCTTCAAGGTCCAAACCTCATCGCCCCACAAGTTCCTTGTTAACCCACCGAGTGGACTCATTCCACCCTTATCCTTCGCCACATTCCAAGTCATCCTCAAACCCCAATCCCAAATCCCCCCGATCTTCCCACGCTCACCGTCCGATCGCTTCCTTGTGAAGACCGCACTCGCCCCTGCACTTTCCCACTACTCGTCCGATTCAACTAGTCCCGAGTTCATCAGCTCCTGGTTCAAATCAAGGGCGCACGAGTCCGCCTCTCACGACCTCAAACTCAAAGTCGCCTTCGTGGGGCCATTCCTCCTCCGTCACGCGGTGGCCGGCGGAGACATTGACGCCGTTAGGAAAATCATCAAGCGCCAGAGAAGCGTTGTACCGGAGTTATCAACTCGAGAGGCCGAGTCGCTCCTCCGAGTGGCGAGTGCGTTGGGTAACTCGGTGGACATGGTTAACCTGCTGGTTGAAGCCGGGTTGAAGGCGAATGCGCGTGCGAGATTGGGTGACGTCGGCGAGTCTAGATGGGTGGAGGCTCGGAGTCCGTTGGATTTGGAGGAGGCAAGCAAAGGCCACGAGAGGTATCCTAGAATGTTGATGGGTGCAGGTGAGGACGTGAACGCGAGGAGTAAGAACGGTCAGATGGCGTTGTACAGAGAAGAAGCTAATGGAGACCGTCGGATGGTGGATATGCTGATTGAGGTTGGTGCGGACCCTACAATCAATGCAATGGATCGTGGCCGCTCAGCTCTTGATGTAGCTCGAAATAAGAGACACGTAAGTCGCATATTACTCTCCTACTCTGAAGTCAAGCAATTGACAAATAAAACATGTAAATGTAGTATTCCTTTGACAACTTGGCGTAAAGTGAACTTTTTTGTTTTAAGTTATTTTAAATTAAAAAATTAAAAAAATTTATTTAATTAAAAATTTTAGTAATTTTTAAGTCACAAAAAATTTAAATAAATCGAATATAAAAATTTCAAGTTTACCCTTATATATATATATATAAAAGAAAAGCCAAAAGTCAAAAACAATTTTTAAAAATTAAAAGGATAAAATTAAAAATTATTATAAAAAAAAGTCAAAAATCTAAAAATAAATAGGCTAAAATATGAAGAATAGAAAATAAAATTTTGTAACTTTTTAAACTTTAAACCAAATGTTAAAAAATTAATTTTAAACTAATTTAAAATTAGTAGCCAAACAATGGCGTAACGAAATGGAATTTATTTGATGCTCTTATTTTCATTAAAAACCAAAAGAAATGAATATTTTTTTAATTAAAAACAAAAATCATTTGAATATTGGGTTCATGGTGTAATAAAGGGAAATTTAAATGCATTTTATTTTTTCCGTTATTTTTCTTTGTGCTTGATAAGTTTACATTTGATGACTACATAAAAATAAATTAATCAAGTTTGACTTGTGATTATAATTATTAAGTTAGATTTGGTACTGTGAATCAAAATTTTAATTTTTAAAAACTATAAATTGAATCTAATTAAAGATTATGAGTAAGTATAAATCATAAAAAATTATGTTAAACAATTTGTATGTGTTGAAAATAAAATAAAAGATGTTAAACACCGTGCTTGTATATAGGTATACACACACATGTATATATATGTGTGTATATGTGAAGAAATTCTAAATTTAAATGATTTTAGTGGGTGTGTGTGAAAAATTCTAAATTTAAATGATGTTAAGCAACTCACATATAGGAACAATAAAATAAATTAATTTGGCACACTGTATAATAGTGTTTAAGTAAGATATAATAAACAACTAATTGGCCTCGTTTGGGTAATTTTGCTTATTTATTTATTGACTTATAAGTTAAAAAAGAAGTCACATCGTTTGAGTAATCAAATAAACTAAAAATAAAAAAATAAGTAAATAAATTTGTTTGGATCGCTAAATAAATAAATAAACTGTTTTATAAGCCAAATAAGCTGGTTTATAAGCCAATAAACAAATAAACAAATGAGCAAATAAATCACAAGCTACCCAAACGAAGTAGATTAAATGAGATTTGGCTTATTTGCTACTAAGTAAATAAGCCAATAAATAAAAAAGTAAGGTCTACCCTAACAGGGCCATGTAAAAATATTTTTCTGAGGGTGGACAAAATACTCTGGGTCCAAAGGCCTAGTCCAAACACACAGGTTTCCATCCAATCTGCTCCAATAAACCAAAAGCCCTGACCATCAGTTGTTTGGTCCCTACAAGTTCAGCCCACCCCATGAAGGGGCAACTCGGACCAACGAGGCCCATGTCGGCTCCTTAAATGGAAAGATATGTTCCCATTCTATCCGGATTTGATCGGATACGCAGATGGGAACAAATCAGGATCAAATCTATAAGATAGGAAGCAGACTCCTAAACAGTATGAGGCAGAATCCTATGAGAATTCAGCCCCTATCAAGTCCTAACCCCTATATAAAGAGAGGCACTCCCAAACCACAAGGTACGCAATTCTTAGTCCAAGCTCTTGCCTAGACATCTCTTAGAGAGATATCTAACTTGAGTATCGGAGTGCCTCTCGGTCACAACCGGTCAGTAGGCGCTAACAGTGCTCTCTGCCTTGCAGAAGTTCAGCGACGGAATAAAGAGCTTCTAGTCAGTTCGGCGGTGAGAAATTCGGCCCATACTCTGTTCGCGGTCATCAGTATTGGACCAGCTTACCTAGTCCTGATTGTGTCAGACAAACCCAACTAGTTTGTACCGTGCACATTTTGTGATATGAGTTCAAAGCCTACCGAACATAAAATATATACATATATATAACTATGTTATTTTCTTTTGACATTCAAAAATGTACTTAGAAATATTAAAAAGAGTAATATATTAAGAAGAGAAGTTAGAGAGAACCATTTAATTTTAAAATAAAACACTTTAAAAGGCATTATATATATATATATTAGTAAAAAGAAAGCAAAGTATAAATTGTTGTAAAACTGTTGAGTCCAATTGATATGACACATATTAGATTAAAGAAAACAAGATTTAAAAAACTGTGAGTTTAACTAGATCCTATTAATTTTTATTCATCAAATCATGCATCATTTTAAACTATTTTTACGTTAAATACTTTAAGAAATTGTATTGAAATTTTGTTGAAATGAGAGAATAAAAAAAAGGAGGTGAAAAGGAGTTCAGAATCCTTCAATCCCAATACTTTCAAGATTTTTATGAATCATTAATTGTGTATTGAATGACAGACAGATCATATAACAAATCTCAAAATTCATTCTCAATACTGTCTTAAGAGAAATTCTCCTACAATTTTTATCAATTCATACATTAATCATGAATTGAATGCCGAATCAAGTCATGAATTGTAAAATTTTGATACATGTTCACGATTAGATCAATTGAAGCATTTGAGATCAAGTTTAAAGATACGCAGAGAACCATGAACATATTTTGTTACTTGTTTTAAATTTTAAGCCAAACTTAAATTAATTTCTGTCGCTTGCATTTCTATTTATGTTTTGTGTATACATGCTAAATCCACTATATCAAAAGCGAAGCCCAAGATGAACAAGTCACGGACGCTTGATTAGAATGGGTTCACACACTAACAAGCCACGGGACGCTTGATTAGAATGAGTTTACTATCCCATCTATAACCTGACAGTTTATTAGGATGCTTAGCAAAGCTATTATTAGTACCATTTAACTTTCTGCTACTAATTTTAATTATAAATTATAAATTTTTTTAAACACCTACAACTTTTATTATAATTTTTAACTTTTTTTAAAAATTTCAATTATAAGATACAATCTTTATATTATAAATTTTAATCTATAAATTACTAATTTTAGCAATACCAAACACATCCCATGTTTGTTAGTATGCAATTCAAATCGTAATTAAGATAGTAAACAACCCAAGTCAAGTTGTTACTACAGAATAAGATTCCCCCGCCCCCGCCCCTGCCTAACAAACTTCAAAATGATAACATTTAGAAAGTCAACAAATCTCAAATTGAGTTTAAGCATAACTTGTTTACAAATAAAGCTAATCTTGAATAACATGTTAACGAGTTAGAACACGAATCAAACTCGTTTTACAGCCTATGTAGCATGCATACTACAACGACTTAAGTAGATTATTAGTCCAATAACTTGAATAAAAATCTAACAATGCAGTTCAAAAGCTTAATCAAGAAATACATAAACGTGCAGGAAGAAGCGGTTGAGATACAAAAACGGGGTGAAGCAGTGCTAGACGCGGCCAGGCGCGGTGACCTACGGCACCTTGATTCGCTACTACATGGGGGAGGTGTAAGCATCAGCTTCCACGATCAGTATGGTTTGACAGCTCTCCACGTTGCTGCAATCAAAGGCCACAAGGATGTGGTGGCAAAGCTACTCCGGTTCGGATCGGATTTGGAGTGCCCTGACAACGAAGGGCACACACCGCTTCATTTAGCTGTGGAAGGCGGCCACCCAGAGACCGTGGAAGTGTTGATCAACCGTGGGGCGAATGTCAATGCCAAGAGCAAGAAGGGTGCAACTCCTCTCTACATGGCAAGAGCCATGGGCTATGATGATATATCACAGGTTCTTGTTGAGAGGGGAGCCTCTTCTTCATCTCTTCCATGTACATCATCTTCATCCTTGCCGTCGACCCTGTAGACCATAAGCCGCCTCAGAGGTAAGCTTTGATGCGTGGTGATTGTTGAGAAAAATAGCACTCAACAGAAGGTATATCAAAAAAGGATTAGGTTTTGAGGTACGACAAATGGATTTGTTTATGTTGAGATTTACCCCCACTCGAAGAGAGTTTGCTATAAGATTCTTAGCAAATTGCTTTCAATATAACACAAAATCTTGGAAGCGACATATAACAGTTCTAAAAAAGATTCTAAAATTTCTCACGGACACTAATACATAAGCAAATTTGAGTAAAAAGTGAAGAAAATGAAAAAGTGTGAATATCTATATGGCTCAAACAACCAAAAGTTAAGAAGTTCTTACGCGCAGGCAGCCACAGAGCTTTTGGAAGCAAGTCTATTGACTTGGGGAGGTGGATGAGCACGTCCAGAGAATTAGATAAAAGTATACAGAATTGGCCAGGTTGTCTGAAACATGAACAGAATCTCCTTTGCTCCAAAGGCCTAGCAAGTTAAGCGAATTCCTTTTTCCTCT